>PVKA01009527.1:0-68048 GCA_004027165.1 Ctenomys sociabilis | reverse complement strand
AAGAAAATTCCTAACGTTGTAAGGAGTGTTTTATAGGGAGAGTCCCTTCAGAGACAAAATACCCGCTTCAACTTCCTAACTTTGGCGACTGAAGGATATTATAAACCATTCGTTAAAAGCATTCGTAGGAAGCTGATCTTCTCAGTACGCGAGAACGCTAGCAGAAGTCTCAGGCAAACACTCGAGCTTCCAGGCACTCAGGTCCTTACGTGTGGAAGCGGCGAGCCCGGGCAGGGTTCACTGGCCAGGGGTTACTGGGACCGCGGGGCGAGGGGCCGCGCAGGGCGAGGCCGGAAAGCCCGGGGTCCCACTCGCCAAGGCCCGGCGCTTTCAGGGATGTGGAAGTCCCCCTCGCGGACCGGGCCAGGGGAACGTGACACGCAACCCTCTCGACGCCGCGGTGGCAGCACTCACCTCGGCGCCGGGCCAGCCAGCGCTCCGGAGCGCAGCCGGCGGTGGAAAACCAGCCGGAGCGTCGGGCCAGGGGAGAGGTTTTTAAAACTAATACATAGTCTAAAGATGAATTTACTATTGGCCAACAGCCTCTTGGGTTCAAAATAATCAGCTCATCTTTTTTTTTTGCGTCTACAAGCAACTGATGCTATCAGGGTATGAAATATGTATGCAGCACAATCACAGAAAGAAATATATTAGAAGGAAGAGTGGAAAAAAATATACTGGAATGCTAGGAGGTTGTCTATGGTTATTAGGATAGAAAGTCACTACAGCTTATAGCAATAATTTTTTTTTTTTTTTTTCCGGAACTGGAGATTGAACCCTTGCGCTTACTAGGCAAGTGCTTATTCTACTGAGCCATCTCCCCGGCCCCTAAATCTGCTTTTCAGTGCTTCTTTGTACTTGAAAGATTTTGTTCCAGGGTCATATATTGTTTTGATAGTTGAGAAATAAAAGTGTATTTAGATGATTATAGGTGGTGGGGAAGGAGTAGGAAGTGAGTTCTTTTGGAAATTGTCTCTTATTTGACACTGATCTGTCCCCATCTGAGAAAGTGGGGTCCGGGCAAGGTGCCCATCATGGGCTGGGCCATGTCGCTAATGCTCCTTTCCTCCTGCCCTGTGCCTTTTTTGGCTCCTAGAAGCCAGCTGAGCAGCTCACCTCTCTTGTTTTCCTTTAACAGTTCATGGATCCTCACTGTCCTTGGTCTCCAGCACATCCTCCATTTATTCCACAGTGAGTATACATCATCAGTGCTGGGTGGCTGTGGTCAATCTTTTCCCAAAAGTAGAGCAAAATTGGTGCACCACATGTAGAAGAGAACATACAGGTTTTCCATAGAGAACTCCCACTGTGAGGGAACACACTAATGAGGGAGCAAGAGTTGAAATTCTCAAGCACGTGTTGGTCATAATACACGGATGGGTCGGGAACAGGCTGCTGTTTTTAAAGTGGTGAGTTCTTCCATGGAAATGGGCTGCGGGGTGTGACAGGTGCTGGCTGCCTGCTGGTACGCTTGAGGGAAAGGCCTTGGACCATTTTGTTTACCTCCCATCTGCCTCAGTTTCTTTAACGAACACAGAGCAGTCCCATCTTACAGAGTCGTAAGGAGGAGTAAATGTTCGGAAGGTTACATTTCATTACAATTATCAGCTCCTAGAGGAAAAGGACTGTTGTTTTTATTCTTAGTAATAGTTGGTCAAAAAGTAATTTTGAGAGAAATTTTAAAAATGCATCTAAGCGATAAACGTAGACAACTCAGAGTGAGCGATCCCTGCTGGTTGTCATCAGTGGCAGATATATTGCTCAGAAGCTGAATATAATCAATGTTATATTGATTTAGGAATTCTTATTAATTTGGGATAATTAATTCATATTAATTCAATTAATTCATATTAATTTGGGAATTCTTATAGAAAAACAATCACTTTAATTCTTTACCACTCAATTCCATGGAAACAAATCTTTTAATAATTCAGATTTTGGCCCCCCAGATAGCTCAGTGGACTAAAGTGCCTGCTTAGGCAGAGCACAGCAGCCGGGGTTCAGTCCCCCGTATGCTATGCTACCCCCACCCCCAGGGCACACTGACATGCAATTGAGACTGGCCATGGTGGTGCACACCTGTAATCCCAATGCTTTGGGGGCTGAAAACAGGAGAATCACTAGAAGTCTGATCTGCGTAGTGAGACTCTGTAGACCCTGTACCAAATACGTTTAAAATAAGTCTTAATTCAGATTTTGATGATGCTAAGATTATGGACTGGGTAGCATGTGTGTCACTGGTTCAACATAAAAGACTATGCCGGAGTTAAGTTAAAAAGGCTGGCAGCTGTTGTTCTGTAGCCCTCTTATGAGCAGACTGCAGTGATTGCTCGCATAGTCTGATGTGAAGGAACTGGAAACCTTCCCTCTGTTCCTATCCACCACATTTTTCCAGCTCCAAAATTCCTCTCTTCAGCTGGTCACCCTGCCTGGTGTCCTTGTATCTCTGGGTCTCAAGGAGACCATTCTCTACTGAGAAAGCCTAAGGATGGTCCTCCAGCTGTCAGCTAGAGGATAAATTAAGTTCTTTCCTCTGGGATGGTACTCTGACACCTGGCTGCCCCAGATGGTACTTTCAGGCCTACACAGGCTTCTTCCACAGCACGTGTTGGCACTGTATGCACCAGGCTCTGAATCAAGCCCTCAGGGCATGGGTTAGGGAGGAAGCCACCTATTGCTGAAAGAGAAAGCCGGAGGCAGCGGAAGGCACCTAGGGACGTGGGACTCTAGTTTCTCAGGGTTGTTACAGAGCAGCCGTGCTGCCCCATGTTTCCCCAGCAGAACCCCTAGGGCTCCTATCACAAGCAGGGGACTGAAAGGTAGGGGGCTGGATACTTGAGGCAGTGGGGCAGGAAGGGGTGCCGTTGCCCTGCTGTGGGTATTCAGACCTAGAATCCATTGATGCCTTTCTGGTGCTCCCTTTGCGCCAACCCTTAGAAGCTCTTGCAGTAAAAGGCCTGGCTTCTGGGAGTTCCTATTCTGAAGATGGTGTTTTTGTGAAATTTGAAGTTGTCCTGAGTTGGTATGCCAAAAACCAATTATAATAACATCTTTAAAAAAAATTTTTAAATCTATTTATTTATTTGGTACAGTGAGCTGTGCAGCTCAGAATCATATTGATCCTCCTGACTCAGCCTCCCCAGTGCTGGGATTACATGCATGTGCCACCACACCTGGCAGCTGGCTTGGCACACCCAGGGTGGGTTGGCATGGCGTGTGGTCCCAGGAATCGAACACAGGTCCTTGTGTTTGTCAGGCAGGTGCTTAGACCACCGAGCTATCTCCCCAGCCCTATAACATCATTTAATTTCAAGTTTATTGACAATAAGAGGAGTCCAAGGTCTAGTCTTAGTTTATTGTCACCTTGACTTTGGACCAATCAATCTCATCTGGGAGACAAAATGAGCGTCTGTTTTGTCCTCAGTGTCGGGAGTGAGCAGGTGATCTTGTCCACTCCCTGGCACCTCCCTGCCCTTCCTTGAGTCCTGGGTCAGGGGTGCTCATTTCCTGTCCTCAAGTGTGGCTCCTCTGAGAATCCAGGTTGCTTTTTTTAGACCAAAACAAAAGGCCTGACGTTTGTCTATTTCCACACCAGAGTAGTCTACAGTCCCAAGGAGAACTTCGAGTCTGGCTACACCCTGCTACCCCCAGTGGCGATGTGTGGGCCCTCCGATATTGTTAGCATATTGGAAACTTGAACTGCAGGAACAGTGCTCTGGCCTTTGTGTGAATGTTGTACTGGGCTAGTTCCTATTTATTGTCCAAGAAGAGGTCCCGGGAGTTTGCTACAGACCAGACCAAGAGGTCTAAGATGAAAATCTTAATACCTGGGAGTCTTTCAGGCTTTAATTAGAGAACAGCAGGGTCTTTCCTTAAAATTTGTATAATTCTTAGATATTTAAATAAACATGGGCATTCTGCCTGAAATTTTAATTAAAAAGCAAAGGAAAGGCTCCCTGATACTAAATGAATGCTGAGGAATAGTCGCAGCCTGCCCCGGGAGGGGAGGGCCTCAAGGAGCCAAGTCTGGCCCAAAACCTGATTGGGAGGGAGGAGCAGTGGAGTTCGCAGGGGAACTGCTCACGGGATGGGGCCCACAGCTCCTCAGAGGGTCCCCTGGTGTTGATAACAGCAGTGGTGGCATGGGGCAGAGAGCTTCTGAGTTCTGCTGGCTGCTGCTGGGGATGGAGACCCGTGCATGCTCCGAGACAGGGGGTCACAATGACAGGCAGCGGCCAGGGATGTTCTAGCCTGGCAACGCAAGTGCTTATGAGTAAGGCTGGTCCTGAAGCTGGGCATGGTGCTGTCTTAGTTACTTTTCTCCGTGCTAAAACCAATAGCCGGCACCCACAGGCTAAGAGAGGAAAGGTGTGTTTATTTAGCTCAAAGTTTGTAGAGGTGGGCTCCAAGGCAGGGTGGCACAGCACAGGCCTTGCAGGGAAGAAATGGTTTGTGGCAGGCAGAAGGTAGAAAAGCAACCATGGCTCTTTATGTTTTGTAGCTTATCCTGGCTATTTAGGGCAGGCAGTACTCACTCCCTTAATCCTAGTTTCCCTAATCTTCTGCTATAAATCAGTCTCAGCATCACACCTTCTAAATCCAGCCACCTCTAAAGAATCACCACCTATGGCCGAATCAGTCTCTGGGGGGACATCTAGACCCTCATCCTGACAGTGGCATGTGCCAGCACTCTTGGAGGCTGAGGTGGGTGGTTTGCAAGTTTAAGCCCAATCTGGTCAACTTAGGGACTTAGAAAGACCATGTCTCAGAATAAAAAAGGATAGAGATATAGTTCATTGTGAAGGCCCTGAGCTCAATCCCTACTACCGCATAAAAGAAGTGGATCTAATGAATCGTATTTGTATTCAAAACTAATAACTAATAGGAGTAGACACTAGGGCCAGATGTTGATTTCTAAAAATTATGGGTTTATTACTAATAAAATTAGACTAGACTGCTCCAAAGATCCTTACTGATACTGACTCCCCTCCATGGTCTCCAAGTCATTCTTCCCACCCCTGGGGAAAGTAGAGTGGTCAGAGAAGGGCAGGGACACTTCTAGCACTTCCAAGAAAGGAGTGAGTTCTTCTTTAGGGGTCTCCAAGTGAACAGGGGAACAGGTGAAGAAAGTTTCCTCCTACAGCAGGTTCCACTAGCCCATGTGGGCTCCTCTATGGAACAAGAGAGACTTGATTCCCTGCTGAGTTATCTATGTCACCATTTACTCAGCGTCAGCATGGAAGGCTGTTCAGTAAGAATGGTCACAGAGTTCACTCATAATCCGTAGATCATTGGTAATTGGGCGATCTGCGATGGCCAGTAGGAAAGTAAAGGTCCCATCTATCCTCGAAAGCTGGCTGAACAGGAGTTGCCAGCCTCTGCCCTTTGAGGCCTGTCTGCTCACCTCCTGCTGCAGTGGCCTAGAGGTGAAAGGGAGGCAAAAAATAGAGCAGGATCAACAAAACAGTAGTCCTCCTTGTGCCCTCGAGGATGAGATTGTCAGATAAACGATACGATGCCCTCTGAAACGTGAATCCTAGATCAAAGCCAGTGAGGTTTTCCTGTCGATAGGCCCCTAATATTGCGTAGGACATGCTTAGACTCTTAATGGCTATTTAACTTTAGCTTCCTGCATGTTTACTGGATGGCTCTGGCTTTCCATTATTTACCTTCTCCTGAGCTCCTGACCTTATTCCCATCTGCATGGGAAGGCAACATAGCAATCCACAGCCAAGCAGTTGGAACATTGTTCTAATTTTTCCTAATAATAGGCTGGTTGTATTTGACCTTTCTAGTGGGCCAAGTTTACCAAACCAGTTTACCCACAGAGATACACCAGAAGAGAAACTAGATTTCTGAACATCCAAATTAGATACTCCCCATAGACTGAATTGCACTGCCCTTTGTTTTGAAGCTTGTCTCATTTTCTTTATGATTTATTTACAGCCAGAAGAAAAGTGCCAGTCGGAGGTAAGCAGCGGTTTGCTGGTTGGTGTTCCTTTTCCTCTATTGCCAGATACCTCACCTGGCACAACTTGGGAGTAGAGTCCCACAGCAGATAACCTTGTGCTTTGTCATCTTTAGATCCGCAAGTTGCGACGGGAACTAGATGCTTCCCAGGAGAAGGTCTCAGCACTGACCACGCAGCTGACAGCGAACGTAAGCTCAGAGGCTGCCAGCCCTGCTTCTGGCCCTGCCTCAGGCCCCCAGCCCAGAGCACGGCCAGTAGCGCTCGTCAGCCTGACCTTCCTGCTCATGTTGCTTAGTGCCTGCGCTCACCCCAACCTCATGCGCTCTGTGCTGGCGGTATACTAAGTACTCGCCAAAACACTGATTTCCTTTGCCTTCTCCTTTGTGAACATGTTGATCTCAAGGGCAAACTGAAAACAAAAAAATAAAGGAGGAAAAAAGCAAAATTTAGGGCTGCTGAGCAAATAGCCAAGTTGCTTTGTAATTACGATATGCACAATTACATGTTCATTCAACACTGCCAGCCGGCATTCAGTTCAACAAGGGTTTTGAGTGCCAGCTGTGCCCCAGGCACTGTGAGTTCAGCAGGCAGCCAGCGCCTTCACTGTTATCTCAGCATTCTGCCTCTGAGACAACTGGGAGACAAAACAAATAATTTTCCTATAACATGGTTATGGCAGAGATAAGGAGAGGAGGCTGGGAAGGCATGGAGAGGAGCGCCTGTCTTGGCTTTTGTGGAGGGCCAGGCAGGACTTCCCAGAGGGACACCTGATGGGTGTCTCCTGGGGTGGGGGGCTGGGGGCTTGGGGGGAGGACGCATTCCAGCCTCAGAGAAGGACCTGTGTGCAAATGCCAAGGTGAAAGCTCACAGTACGTTCCGGACTGTAATTAGAATGTGCAGCTGAAGGTGGAAGAGAAGGACAAAGGGCAGAGCACAGAGCCTGTCGGTCATTAGGAGAGCTCTGCCTGGTGCGAGTTTGCAGGCAGCAGTGAGGTCACAGCAGGTAGAGTGGAGGCAGGGCCTGCCCACCCCATCGCATTGACCAGAAGAGGAGCTTGGCTACAGAGCCAGGACCTGGTGCCTAGAAAGGCAGAGCCCGAGGTCTTAAAAGGCGCACAGAGGCCGGTGAGTCAGGGCTTCTTGCCCAAGAGTTCACAGCCCTGCCTGAGACCTCAGACAGATGTGCGAGAGCCAGTGGGGAGGTACCCTGTGGGAGCCTGCAGCACTCTTAAAATGGAAAGTGACTTCAAAAGTTTGTCTTGCTGTGACCGTAACCCTGAGTCAGTGCTCCAGGGCAATTGTTTATCTGG
This sequence comes from Ctenomys sociabilis, assembly GCA_004027165.1. NCBI lineage: Eukaryota > Metazoa > Chordata > Mammalia > Rodentia > Ctenomyidae > Ctenomys > Ctenomys sociabilis. Next base: position 60,767 of record PVKA01009527.1, on the reverse strand, counting down.
AACCTTTGTCCTGAGGATTCCCAGCTCAAGCCTGAATCTGCCCAAGGAAACCATATCCCAGCCTAGGTTCTCTGGCATCTCTGGAGATCTTTCATTGTTCTCCCCCTGTAACCCTAACATATTAAATTACTGTGTCTTGTGATCTTGTATTTCTTTAATGCTTCTGCCACCAGTAATGGTGCTATCAGCAGGGCATCCAAAATGGAAGTGAGAACTGAATTCTGAGGCAGATGCAGGGACCAGCAGTTCGATCCCCAGGCCTGCCCTGTCAGCCCTACCTGACCCCAGGGCAGGTTGAGATGGTGATTGAGACTGGGTGTGGTGGGTCGCACCTGTGTAATCCCAGCACTTGGGAGGCTGTAAATGGGGGCATCACTATAGGTCTGATCTATGCGGTGAGACCCTGTAGACCCTGTCCTAAAAAACAGCAGACGTGGTCTAGGGGGTGGCTTGATCATCTGGATAACCAAATATATGCATTTGAACCAGAATCAACAATAGACGCAATAGCTAGGGTCTCCTGGGTGTGACCCAAACATACAAGGTTTGACAGTCACCTGGCCTGGGTGGTTCTGGGAGGCTGCTAATTAAGGGCACTTGCAGCCCTTGCTAATCCACAAGTGGGAGTCAGCTTGCTTCTCGGGGCACTAGGGTTAGACCTCCTGGGCCCTGCTGAGCTCTGGGACATGAGAAGAAACCACAGTGAGACCTCATCCCAAACAGCGTTCCTCCTCCTAGAAGCCACTGAATCTGGTATTGTTTTAAAGTAAATATTTAGTCTTACCGCACACCACCGGCAGCACTAACGGCAGCACTAACGTGGCTTATTGTCTGCCGTCTTTCTCACAGAGCAGGCTGTGTTTGTTTTTCTAAGACAAACCACTCGCAGCCACCTTCCCTGGTGTTTCCACACCACTTGTGTTTGTTTTCCCTGGGAATGTGAGAATGCATTTGATGAGAAGGCTGTTGTGTGGCTCCGACCACTCTCAATCAGCTGGGCTCACCTCTCCTCTCTGGACCAGCGAACCAGAGGCAGTGGTTCGCTGCTGGCCACAGGACGGCAGGGGCAGGACGAGGTCCTCTGGCTCTAGGGCTGGAGTGCAGCTTTCTGCAGTCTGCAGAAGCACCTTCTTAGAGACAGTCTTCCTAAGGTCAGATTTTCACTTTTGATTTTTAACCAAAGAGAAGGTATGAAAAACAGCAGAATCATGGGTGGCAACCAAATGCGGAGATGAAATCCATAGAAATCCACTCATTTGCATTAACCCTCTTTGCAAGGGTGGATGATGTTAGACATGTTCTGACCCTTGTCCTTAGCTCACTGTGGACTGTCTTGAACTGCATGGCTTTGGTTTTACCACATTTTCCACCGCTAACCAAAGCATATCTCTTTATTTAAAGTACAGAGGCATTTTCTCCACTTTTAGTAGAGGGCTTGAATGTAGCCAGGAAAGTCATGGAAAGGTTCCCAGCCTGTCGCAAGGGGCCCTGCTTGGTCTCACCAGCTGATCCTAGCTGTCTCAGCCACTTGGTCATAGCTGGGTCACACGGTGCATGACACCCGCAACTCGAAGGAGGCAGGGTTCATCTTGGCTGCATTTCAGTCCATGGTTGACAGGGTCCAGTACAGACAGTATGGTGGAAGGACCCAGGCAGAGGAAGGCTGCTCGTAGTGTGGGGACAACCAGAAAGCAGAGAGAAGGGGGAGGAGCCGGGAGTGGAGACCGTGAACCCTTCCAGGTGACACTTCCAACCTGCCCCACCTGACGGCACTCTCTCAGCAGGTGGAGCTTAGTGCCATCACCTTCCAATCACTGTCAGAACAGATAAGGTTTTAGGGGAACAGTCAGTCCAAACCATAAAACAAGTTTTTTCTTTTTTTTTTTTTTTAATGTATTCAATACAGGGTCTCAGTACGCAGCTTGGACTTGCAGTGGTCCTTCTGTTTGCAGCCTCCCAAGCGCTGGGATCACAGGCGTGTGCCACCACACCCAGATCTGGTGCTGGCGCAGCCTGCCCAGGGGCCAGGGCTGGTGTGGCATGTGCTCCCTGGGGATCAACCCCAGGCCCTGCACTTGTCCAAGCAGGGGCTTAGTCGGCTGAGCTATCTCACTGACTCAAGACCAGATTTCTTTGTTAGCTTCAAGCATCCCTGCGTGCTAAAGAAAGCAGGGCTTCTGAGTCTCGCCTCAGATGACTCCTGAGACTGAATGGCCCCTGCATATGTTCCTCCTTCGCCAGCAGCAGGGGGAGCCCGGAGAGTAAGAGTCATGGTGTTGACCTGCTGGTCCATCGTGTCTGGTGCCCAGCCCCCTGCCCCATTCCACTGGAGAATTAGAGTTTTGAGGTCCCATGATCCTACCTAGCTAATGGAGTCTTCTTTTTTTTTTAATGTATTTAGTACAGGGTCTACAGAGTTTATAGGGTCTCACTATGTAGATCTGACTCATAGCGATCTGCCTGTTTTTCAGCCTCCCAAGTGCTGGGATTACAGGCCCATGTCACCGTGCCCAGTCTTAATTGCTGTCTCAGCTTGCCCCCGGGGCAGGACCAGTACTGCCCGTTGGGGATGGAACCCTGGTCCCTGTGTGTCTGCCTAAGCAGGCACTTTGATCCACTGAGCTATCTGGCCAGCCTAGCTAATGGAGTCTTATTCTGTTGCTGAAAGTTCCTTAGTGTGAGGTTGGAAAAGCATCTTTATTCTTGGTTGGTTGTTTTGTTTTGCTTTGGGTTTAGGTTGATTTTTCTTTTTCTTTCTTTTTTTTTTTTTGTTCCTCAGTACTCAGGATTCAACCTGGGGCCTTATCTATGAACTATAGTCTCAACTCTTTTTTTTAATTTCTTATTTCATGGTAGGATCTTAGTAAATCACTGTTTCCTAGGCAGGGCTTGAACTTGCTGTCTTCCTGCCCTTAGCCTCCCAGACTGCTGGGATTCCAGGTGTGCACCATGGCACCTACCTGGGGCTCAGTCTTGGTTTTAATGGTAATCCCAGGATCCTTCACACCTTTATTACTCTGTACCCTGGGAAGGAGGCCTGGGCTTGGGACACAAAGCTCTCACTTGCCCTGGAAAGGGAACTGGTAGAGAAGGCACAGGCAGAAAAATGTCATGTTTCTCAATTCTAAAATGCATGGCTTTTTCCCTTATGTTGTAATATCCTTGAAAAATGGATGCATAGTTTAATTATAATCGGCCATACGTTTTATGCCTCCTAACAATGTATAAAATCAGGGAGCACTGGTGTGTTCTAACCAATGTGTACATGGTGCAAGGGAGCCTGGAGGAAAGTTGGATCTCCCCAGGGCAACCAGGGAAGGTTTCTCCAAGGAGGCAGCAGATGGGCCTTCCATCGCCTGCTATTAACTTGGATTCTAACAAGCAAAATATGCCGCCCACTTGTTTTTTCATTCTGCAAACATGCTTACAATGAATCTCTAGTGTGTCTTTGTTGCCTGCTAAGCGAAGATCGTCCCACGGGCAGCAGAGAATACAGATATAAGCCTGCACTCACAGGACCATGTGTATTTTTAACTACAGGCTAGCGAAGCTTGCCAAAGACATGGTGAATATGTGGAAAATGGCCCAGGCCAGGGGTGTCCTGAAGCCTTAGCTGAGCGCTCCTACGACAGATGCATGAAAACTAGCTCAGCCAAGAGGAAAGGGCACGCCAGAGAGAGGAGAAAAGGATGCCCAGGGGCTGGAAGCAAGAAGGACCATGGGGTGTGGAGGAAGTCAAAGCAGGAGCAATGAATGCCAAAGAGTTGGGGAGGGGAATACAAGAAGAGAGGAGAAGTGGGCAGGGCCCAGGGCAAGGGTCTCAGGAGACCCAGCATCTCGGAGGCACTCTTGCCATGTAAGGAACCTAACTGAGCACCTGCTCCCCTTGCAGGCCCACCTCGTGGCAGCCTTTGAGCAGAGTCTTGGAAACATGACCATTAGGCTCCAGAGTCTGACCATGACAGCCGAGCAGAAGGTAAGGCCTTAGCTCCCCACTTGACGTTCACAGTAAACCGAACTGTATCAGGCCCTTTACCTTCAGAAAAGTAGGTAGACTTGAATGTACTTCTTGCACAAGTGAATATAATTACTCACAGCAGAGCTGTTGAGTAATGCCTGGGTGACAGTAAGGCAGCAACAGCCAGCCTCGTGGTCCCGTCCCCCTCCTGCTGTGTAACTGTAGGCTGTCACATTGAAGCGTGGCCTGCTTTGGTCCAGCCTCATTCAGGCTGTTGAGCTTACTCTATTGAAGCCAAGTTGTCCCTCCCTGGAGGATGCTATAGCTCTATACGAAACACATCTGGATGGACCAATGTGCCTTTTTCATCCATAGGATTCAGAGCTGAATGAGTTAAGAAAAACCATCGAGCTGCTAAAGAAACAGAACGCAGCTGCTCAGGCTGCTATTAATGGAGTAATTAACACCCCTGAGCTCAACTGCAAAGGTAAAGTACAAAACAGGCTTCAGCCAGAGCGCCTGGTACTCTTGGCACGAGGCAACCTCCCTGCCTGAGAGCTGGCAGGCGTTGGGCAGGTCCCATCATTGCACACCTCACACTGGGCTCTGTCTGGCCCCACGGAGATGGCTAGCTCGTCCTCATGGCAATATCTCAGAGAAGGAAAGCACAGTTCTCTTGGTAGAGTGTCAAAGTGTATGAACTTCCTCCGTGTTTCTGTATTTACATACTGACATAGGAAAAATGGAAGTGGGTACATTGGGATTCTTTTTTGGCCTGGAACACTTGTCTGAATAAGTTGTCTTTACTTGGACTTGAAAATAACTCAGGCATGTGGGTGAGTTACTTCCTGTGCTGACAGTATGAGCCGTAGAAAATAGACTGAGTATCCACTGCCGATCGCCAGTGCTGTGGGACACCTGTGCTCTAAGCACCGTGCTGGTTTTATTATTATTTAATTCATGATCTCACTTGCCTTCAACAACAACCAGGACTGTGTCATCCTAGTTCTTTCCTCATTATACTGAGGAGAGCCCAGGGAGGACAGTTACCTCCCAAGGTCTGAGAGGTGGCAGGGACCTCATGGCTAGTCCCTGTGCGTGCCTGGCTCTGAAGCTGGTGATCTTGGGATGCGGCTCTGGGTATAGCCCCAGCCTCAGCAGGGAGATACAAGAGCATTAGTTCAGGAGCTGCTGTTATTTTCAGTGTCCCTGGGCTTCTGGGTACTGGGCCTCCAATACCCAGGGCAGAACAGAGACAGGAAGGACTGGCGAGAGCTGGCCAGATGGAGAAGGGGAAGAGACTTGCAAGTGGAGGCAGCAGGACACGAAAGGCCCTAGCTGAGGTGGGCTGGCTGCTTGCAGGAGGCAGTTGTGGCCAGGAGCAGGACAGCAGAGGAGCGGCGTGGGCTGCGGCTCAGGGGCAGCACACTTGCTCATAGGCGTGAGGCCCTGGCTTGCATTCCAGCACTGCGAAAGACGGAGAAGAGAGCAAAGGGGCAGACAGATGGGGCAAACAACGAAGGTGGCTGCTCTTTCAGTTCAGTCACGTTGTCCTTCCTGGGTACAGTTTAAAGGCTTGGAGTTGGGCACACTGTCTGCTAAGCCTCCCTGAACTTCTTGGCAAGATAGGAAGAGGTGGGATGCGTTTAAGTGACCAAAGAGGACATGGCACCCATCGACCTCGAGACCTGTATACCAGCAGGGGGTGTCAGAGGTGATAGATTATCTGTGGAAAAGAGCCAGGGGTCCCCGGATGTGCGGGTTGCATTTCCACGGCCCATCCCCAAAAGCAGGGGCGGGGCGCACATCAGCAGGCCGTGACCCACCCTGCCTCGCTCCCAGGAAACGGCTCCTCGCAGGCCACAGATCTCCGCATCCGCAGGCAGCACTCTTCCGACAGTGTCTCCAGTATCAACAGCGCCACCAGCCATTCCAGCGTGGGCAGCAACATTGAGAGCGACTCCAAGAAAAAGAAGAGGAAGAACTGGGTGAGCATGTACTGTTCACGGTACTGATGACAGAGTGCACTGCAGGACCGGTGTCCCCCGGCTAGAGCCCAGGTTGCCTCTTCCCTCACCTCAGAGCCACAGAGCTTCAGAAGCAGATCCTCAGAGATGGTTACAGATAAGTTTTTAGGAAAACCAATGTTGTACTCAGCAAAACATGAGGAAGGATGAAACCACTACACGGTAGTTTTTCCCTTTCATGAGATTTGATGTGATGTGCTCATCTTTCATTTCACATACGTGTTATTTCTTCCTCAGCTGTGCTGGCTACAGAGTCCTAGGATAGCGATCTTCAAGTGACCTCTTCTTACTCACTTCCAAAAGTGATTTTTGAACATAAATCAGTAATTATCCTATTTTCTGCTGCCATCTTTAATTTTTTACCTACCTGCCTAAGGTAGCATCAAATCAACCTTTTGGGGAAAATTTTTAACCAGGTTCTCTAAATGAAAGTTTTCTAATGCCAACATTAGAAGCTGGAGATGGCACTAACCCTGGAATTCTACCTCTACATGGAGAGCTTTGCAGAATACATCTGTAGAGGAGTGTTTCTCCCCATGTCCTTAATCCCAGAGAGCTGCATGCTTTTCTATATGGCAGCTTTAAACAGGTTCACTCATTATCCTAGGAAAATTCCACCATCGGGCCAGTTGGTCTCACTGTGGTGGCTTTGGAGCACTTCCTGGTGCTGCTCTTGCTCTTGAAAGCCCGGGCACCCCAAGGTATCTGAAGTTAGCCGGTGCCCCAAGAACCCCTTCTGGCAATGCCAGTTGCACCGTGTTCTCACTGTGGCTTCAGTGTCCCATTCATTCCATACCCTACTCACTCATTCTGTGCTGTCTTGGATGGGTGGCGAGGTCAAGTGATAGAGGAGTTGAGAGTCTAGTGATCTTGGTTATTGATCACTGGCCTTGGAGGCAAATTAGAAGGCCAGCTCAGTGTGACCTCCTCATCCTTCTGATTGATTTTTTTTAAGTTACTAATGAATACCTTTCAGTCAACTCAACTGACATGGCTAAATAGATAGGATTATCCCACACTGCCCTCTACTATTTGATGAATAAATACAGTCTGATTTAGTTTTTGAGCTAATGAGAGAAAATTATTTTCTATGAAAAGTCTTGGTCATCTCTTTTCTTCCAGTCAAGCTATAAAACTTGTTTATGTTATATCCAGGCTCTTGGTTATCAGTGAAATCAGGGAGTGTGGGTGATTTTGGCCTTCTCAGCTTGTCCTGAAGCTTAATTCTGCCTAATCTTCATAATCTCCTCTTCCACCTGGCTTTTCACCAGAGGTTGGGGTAAGGATCAAGTGTGCTGGCTTGTGTGCCAGACCCTTCTGTTTCTATGACTACTCTCTGGCAATGCGGTCAGAAGAAGAAAATGAGAGACTGGTAGAGTCTAGATTTTCCCGCAAGCTAGATGTGCAGTTAGAGATGAAACCCCACTGATGGAGAAAAATCTCAGTGATTTGGCAAATGGCCCATTTTCTGAATTTCTCACCAGTAAAAAAAAAAATCCCTAAAATATATTTTTCAGAAGGAAAATAGACTTTAGATAAAGGAAATTAATTGTTTTTAAAAGACCTTTTTTTCAGGACAAGATTTCTTTTTGTCTAGAAAAATACATGCTCATGGCTTTCATAGAATTGTTTTTTTGTTTTGTTTTTGTTTTTGTTTTTCCCTTTTCCTTCTTTTAAGAGAAAGTCTTACGCAGTTGCCAGGGCCAGCCTCAACTTCCCCATCCTCCTGCCTCAGCCTCCCAAGTAGCTGGCATTATAGCATGCTTCATATGTGTGGCAGAGAATTACATTTAAATCATTGTATTCTTGTTAGAACTTTGAAGTCTATCTCTTTGTTTGAGGAAATTATACCAGCCTCTTTTTTCTTTCTTTTTTGAACTGGGAATTGAACTCAGGACTTGGTTCTTGTACCATTGAACTATATCCCCAGCCCCCTTTTTTCTACTGTGGTTACAAATACGTGTATCTTAGCTGACTGTCCAATTGTGATGCCAGAGATGGCTTATGTCCTGCTTACCAGGTTCTCCTCCCTATCCAAGTAGAGACGGCGAGGGGCTGTACAACCCTTCAGGAGCAGCACACCCACGAGGCTGCCACGGTGCGGAAGAGACTCCAAGCCCCCATTCCTGCTCCAAACTTGGGCACTAAGAGCTGACAGATAAGGGGCAGAGAGAGGCAGAAAGGCTGAGAAGGTAGAGGCGTCTTCTTCAGCAAGGCAGGGAGGACCCAGGTCATAGGCCCCCTTAGGGCCTGCCCTTGCCGTCCTCTTGGGACGAAGGGAAGCACCACATACTGGTAAAGGTTTAGGTGCCCCCCAGAGAACTCCTCTCAGCCTGATGTTTATTGTTAGCCATGTTGTGTGAAAAAAAAAAAATCCAAAGCTTTCCTGGTCACTGGCTTTCTCTGTTAAAAATTGTCTTTTTTCCTTCCCCTTCCCCGGTTTTGCTTGCGTTTTCTCTGGCAGGTCAATGAGGTAAGCGAGACCAACTTCCCTATCAGATACCAAGCTAACCCATCCACTGACACGACTAACCCCGTCTTGGCACTATCACCTGTCTGCGCATCCCGCTTTGTTGCTGTGTGCCCTCATCCTCCCGACACCCACCTGCTGGGCCAGGCTCTGTCTTGCTGTTGGCACCTAGTCCTGCCCCCGAGAGTAGGCATGGAATGTCACCCACAGGTCCAGTCCTTCCAGCTGTCTGCACCAGATAACTCTTCTTCCCTGAATGCACTGATTCCACAGAGCTGTGGGCTCCTGTTGCATTGCTGGGGGCAGTCAGGAGAATTAATAGCTCTTTTCTATGCATGCGTCTGGTTGGCCAAGGCCTAAGCGCTGGGGCAGCCCCTACAAGGCTAATGATCTCCTCATATATTCAGTTGCGCAGCTCCTTCAAGCAAGCTTTTGGGAAGAAGAAATCCCCAAAGTCGGCATCCTCTCATTCGGACATTGAGGAGATGACGGATTCTTCTTTGCCTTCCTCACCAAAGTTACCACACAATGGGTCCACGGGATCCACTCCTCTGCTGAGGAACTCGCACTCCAACTCTCTGTAAGTCTGTCCCTTGGGGCCACCCTGTCTGTCACATGATGTCTATAGCCCCCCCTGCCCGAAGCCTCTCCAGACACTGTGGCTAGGGGGTCCATTTACGACCCATGGACTGCTCAGACCTCTCGTATTGTACTATAATAGGACTTTTCTTGGTTTCTCCAGGTTTTAGGAATGGAAAGGTTGAGTGTCAAAGGGAACTCAGGTGTAGCTGATGATCTCTGGTGCCTGGGGGTAGTGGCTGGCCTTGAAGTGACTTAATTTTGCATTGCTTGCCACGTCAAAGGATGGCTGATTTTTCCTTATCCCAAGCACCTGAAAAGATAAAGTGATACTAAAGAGCCAGCACCATGAACCATGAGGGGAGCTGGTGTTAGAAGTGTTTGCAGTTTTTGATGAAATTCTGGTTCATTTGGGTGACAAGACTCAGATTATACTTTTCTTCTTTGTTCAAAATTTGTTAAGTCTTTCCTGTCCCAAATGGGATCTGTAAAAGCTGGAGAGATTTAGTAGACTGTCCTCTTTACCAAAGGAGTGTGTATTTTGTAAAATGATTCATTCTAGTGCACTTACTGTAAGATAGACACTTATACATCTTGCTCTGGGGATAGAAAGTATTTCGGTGCTGTCTCTTGGGCTATAGTGACATGAAGAAGAGTCACCAAGCTGGAGTGGCTTGGTGTGGGTGGGTGGGGCCCCTAGTATCCATTCAAAAAGTGGCACAGCTGGCCCCCTGCAGCAGAGAGATAGGCTGCCTCTGACCTGTAGGGCTGAATTCCATGCTGGGCTGGGCTTAGAACCCACGATGAATTGGATCATACGTAGCCTGTAAGGAAAGCAACAAGCTGGAGAAGAGAGGAGCTGGGCTGGAGTCAGAGTAGTGCTTGGGAGAGGGTTAGAAAGTGGAGGTTGGTGCTATGGATCCCAGTTGCTTTGTGGGTTAATGTGGAGGTGACAGCACGTGCTTCACTGGTTGCTTGAGAGAAACGTGTGAAATTCCGTGACTAAGGGCCTCCACCCAGGCCATCGTTCTTCCTTCTCAGAAGGCTTAGAGGTCCATGGTGCTGGCCCTGTGTCCACTCACCCAGCCAGCCCTCCCCCGAGGGCAGCAGCCTGCACTAATGCCTGAGGTTCCTTCTTGATAGGTGACAGAAGTGTATGGACGATGGGACTGTCCAGAGGCCAGGCCTCTGTCGATCGCCAACTGCATGGAAGATGGGAGTGGGAGAGTGGAAATCACCCCCCCCCAGGCCATGGTGCAGGATGACCCCCCTAGGGGGGGTCACCACTGTTTAAAGACAATCAGTTCCTGCACCGTCCAAGAGGTTGGACACATGTACATGCACCTCTGCCACAGGAGGGGTAATGTCCTCACGGGAAGAGAAAGGCACAGGAATGCTGTGTTCTTGAGTGATGGGCTGGTGAATAGTGGAGAGCATGGATCCTCCTTGGTCAACCACATACCCAGCAAGTAAACACAAGTCAGATCTTACATAAACCGTCCTCCACCCAGGCATCCTGATTCACTAATTCCTTTACAAGAAGGAACCCATCACCTACTATGGATTTGGAGCTCTGTGTCATGTAGCCAGTAGAGCAGAGCACCAGTGCCTAGGGTCCTGCAGAGTCTGAGGACAGTGCTACTGCTGGGGACAGCAGGGACCACTGGGAACATGACACGGCGCTTCTCACTGTGCTCCTAAGCCACCACTCACTGTCATGTAACCTTTCCTAGCTCTGTTCCAGCAGCATCTGCGGCCAGTGCGGCTCCATCTCTGGTTGATGCTGTGTGCTATGGGTTATGGGTGGATGTTAAATGGAGCATCCTAAGTGAACTAGCAAAGTCAGGTAGCACGAGGGTTAATACTGTGAACGAAAATGGAGCTGGGATACAACGTACTTGGCAGCAACTTGAGATGCTGTGGTGAGGAAAGGCCCCTCTGTAAGGGCGTCATGTCGGCCAAGATCTGTGTAGAGAGCAGCTGCCACTTAGCTCTGGTCAGTAACGCTAGCTGCAGCAACAAACTCCATCAGAAGCTCAGTGGCTTTACTTAACACTTTATTTCAGGCCTGCTCCAAGCCCAGTGTGGCTCTCCTCGTCAGCAGGTGGCTGTCCTGAGCGGCTACTCTGCGGGATGCTCTGTTTCCACCCAGGGCAGAAGTGGGGAAGATCTGTAGGAGGGTTTTGCAGGCTAGGCTTGCAAGAGGTGCCTATAGCTTCTTTCCAGTTGGGCTTTGGTGTCCCAGATCAGCCTCCCAAACAGTGCGAGGTACCAAGCATGGAAACCGAGCAAATTTGTGTGAGAAAGAGGCCAGGCTAGCTAGTAGTCGAGGGACAGAGTGGTAGGAGGAGAGGCTGCTGTGACAGTCAGGGCCTGCAGCATGCAAGGCTCTGAGGTCAAAGGGAAGTTACTCCTGAGTGGATGTGTACAGGTGGCTGAGGGCAAGGCTTGGTCGGAGAGAAGGGACTGTCTGGATGAATTCTGTAGACAGGAGCATAAGGAGCAAGAGAAAGGGGTTCACTGGCCTCAGCAGCCCCCTCCACTCTGGCTGCAAGCTGTTTAAGCACCCCACTCCCAACTCACAGCCTCTGCCCTCGCCATGCCCAATCTGCTAGGTTGCCCCTCTGTGGATGGTCACATTGTCAGGTCAGTAAACCCAGCCCTTTCCCCCTTGCTTCATTTTTTACCATTGTACTCATTACCATCTGATGTATAGAATCTCCTTAAGTTTTTGTCCTTTGTTCCTAACCGTACCCCATAAAGTGTCGTGGAGGTAGCTACTGTATTGGATTTGCAGGCACTCAACTATTTGGTGATGGGAGTGAATGATGGTACTGGCAAGTCCTTGAAGAGTTTAGTTATAGAAGAAAAGCACATGGGGTAGAGCAGACAGGTAGAATAAGGGAAAAAGAATCTTAGATGTTTTAGATCTGCAGTTTGGGTGCCTGGGTTAAGTGGTAGACCCCGCTGGGAGAGGATTGAATCAGAAGCTCTGCCTTGGACCCCATAAGATCAGGGTGCTCAGTGGATCCTCTTTGCAGGAGCCAGCCTGCCTACGGTCTTGGGAGGCATTGTTGGGGTGACGTGGAATCCTGGGTGGTACTGAAAGCAGGGAAACAGGAGTTCTCCAAGGCACTAGAGATGAGGAAGGGGACAGTGACACGTACTGAATTCTGGGGCATACTGACATGTGAAGTCACAGAAGAAGAAGAAGAGCAGCTGGCAAGGTGAGAGGACGCCCAAGAGGAGAGTGAAGAAACTCCTCGGAGGACGGACTAGAAGCTTGGCCACACGCCCTGGGTGACCAGGTCAGATGAGAGGAGAGCGGTGGGGCTGCACACTGTTGTGTGGGCCCTCAGTGAGGACAGGATGCCCCTCCCAAACCACTTTCCCCATAGGGATGGGGCAGGGCAGGCTCTTGGCTCCCGAGCCCTTTTCTGACATTCCATGGTCTCCGTGGACATTGGAGATGTTTGTTTTTGGTCAAGTTTTCCAAAGGGTGGGCTGAGAGCAAATGCTCCTTTCCAACCTTGAAAGGTTTGTAAGAATGTGCAAATCTAGATGGGAGAGGGAGTTCAAAAGAAGGAACCAGAGGCAGAGGAGCTGGGCTGGGAGAATTCTCCACCCCGTGGGCGAGAGGAATGGTGGCTGTGGGAAGATGATGTTTGTTTCCCACACTGGAAGCATTTGAAATTAGGTATGCCACCAGCTCTGCTCCTGGACAGGATGCTGGGAACATGCTGGAATAATAGGTAAGGGTCAGGAGCACATACTTGCCCCAGTCAGTGGTCCACAGCATGGACTAGTGTGCACTCAGTGCCAACTGGGTACAGTGGAGGAGCTAAGCAGGACCTTCCTAATTGGATCCCAACCTTATCACACTTGAATGGTATGACCTGGGCATGTTAGTGTCTCTGCCTCAGTCTCCCCATGTTAGAAGCGGGGAGAATTATGTTTCGTAGAGTTGGTGGTATGCAAAGTGACCAGGTGCATGCCTCTTATGCCGAGCCCAGTCAGTGCATTCAGCAAGCGTCGCTGAGCACCTACTATTTGTCACACAGTCAGACAGATGCTAGAAATGACCCCAAAATACCCTAGAACCAGCAGAGGGTAACCTGGGAAGGACAGTGAAACTATTGGTGACAGAGCATAGGCCTACGAGCAGAAGGAACCAAGCAAGGGAAAGTGAATGCTTCGTCTTAGACAGTAGGACAGAGACTAGAAACCAGTTCGGACTGCTGCCAGGGAATGGGTCTCTGTGGCGTCTCTGTGCTGTATAGTGTCCCTTACTGGGAGTGAGTTGTGGAAGACTTACAATCCCAGCACAAGCTGTCTTCATTTCAGTTTGTGTCTCTTGTGCCTTAGACTATATTTTGTTGCTGTGTGGAACAGCTACCGACCATTGCTGTATAAAGCCTAGAAGTTTATGTCACTCATGGCACCATTTTGAGGGCCCTGCTGCTTGGTGGTAGGGAGATAAGGGGTGTTCCATGACGTGCCAGAGGGGGCCTCCTCACTTAATCTTTCTAAGGCCCAGATTCAAGCCCTGGGCCTCACTCCCAGGGAGATCATGTCATGCCCTCACCTGTGGCTTGGGGGATGGATGTTCACCAAGTTTTGAGGTGGACAGACGCTGAAGCCCTAGCCTCTATGGACAGTCATTAACGGGCCAAGCTCCTGTGATCTAATCCACAGATGTGTACTGAGGGAATGTTGGAGGGGGTGGGCACAGGCCGTGTGTTCCGGACTCAAGCAGATTGGCTTCATGTGGAGCGTGGGGTGGATCTGCCTGGCACCCCAAGAACCCCAGCAGACTGTCTTGAGTTGTGGAGTGGATTCCTCCCTCTGGGCAGAGCATGGCTTGGCTCAGAAAGGAGTGTCACAGTGGAGTTTGGTTCAAATGTTCTGCTCCACTGAAATCAGGAAGCCATCGTGCTCACAGGGAATAACCAGTTTTTACGGCCCCACCCCCACCCTTGCACACCTCCCAAGCGCAAGAAAACAGGGCTCCGTAGTTCAAACTTGCCAACTCCAGACTATTTAGAGCACAGAGAGCTGGGGCTGGCAGTCAGGGGATGCTCTGCATTCCAAAGGCATGTCTACATCTCTGGCCCTTTCAGTCTAAAACCTATCGGCTTCCATTTCTCATGGGTATGAAAGAGGAATAACAACATCTTCAGGAGTACCTTGCATGTTTCAAGAAGTCACTGAAGGTGAAACACTTCCTAGGTTGCTGTTGACTTATAAAACTAAGATGTGGCTTTACTCTTAAATCCAAACAGATCACATATGGGTCAAGAAAGCCACACCAGAAAGGTTTGCCTATTCAAGGCAAAATTTCTTTCTGATACAATTATGTTTCTTTTAATAGTTTTATAAATCATTTTTCTTTAGCAATTAAAGTTCCCACCCTCTCCCCTAGTCAAGTTTAGTTTGGCCCCCAACCCAGCACTTGGGTCTTGGAGAACAGACACAAGAGGTCTGGGTGCGGTTACTACAAAACCCATTACCCTCAGGCCTCATCAGTAACTTTATGAACTTGAGGTTTTGGGGTTTTGGGGATTGTTTGTTTTCCCCATCTCCAGTCCAGTAAGCATCAAACCTTTCTATTCTGGATCACCCAATACCCCAGATTATATCATACCCCAGAGTATATCAAATATACTATGATATTTTGAATCTGCAGCACTGTTTCATTTTATTTTGTTTATGCTGACTGTATATTTTAATTATAAAACAAGTACACAAACAAAATATTTAAAATAATCTCACTTATGGGGCAACTCATCACATCATTGAAGAGAGACAAATTTGACCTTAAGAAAAGTTTTAATTTTATGAAAACTTAAGTTGAACCATTTGTTAAAACAGGTTTAAAAAGAATCTAGCGGGGAGGGAGACGGCTTCTATCCTGAAATAGTTGTATATAAAAACAATATAAAATCCTGGAACTGCGTAGGTAGGAATGACTTAATTGTCCGTATACTTCCCTTTGCTGAGAGAGATGCCTTGGGGGTAAACTTCTAGAAGCCCCCAAAAGCACAGAGGGAATGAAGCCCGACAGAGGGTCCCGCCACGGGAGATGGAGCCACTGTAGCCGGATCAGTATCTCCAGGGTCACAGGGGCTGGTGGTAAGGTCACAGATACAAATGTAATTTAAAAGCAAGTTACACTCTTAAAAAAGTCACTACCTTAAACAGAAAAGCAATGGAGACCCTTTAGCTAAACTACTTGACTCAGATATGTGCGAGAGTTGCTGTTTCCTGTCTGGTCCTAGTCAGATAATTATAGGGCAAACAGAGGCCTACCAGAGTTTCTATGAAACGTAGCATGTAAAACCCTTTTTATTAAGAATAAAACAGATGGTAAAGTTCATACATAAGTTTTTTCTGTAAATTAAAGTTTCCATTGACTGGTATCACATGGGGTAAAAGATAGCCTATTTTTACATATTTATATACTATACACAGAACCCTGGCCGTAGCCTAGTATCTGATGGGTCGGAAGGTCTGCCTTACGATGAGGCACATTTTAGCAGAGGAGCTGTCCTTCTGGACATCGTATTTCATTGTGACTTTTGGATCTTTCATTTCACACTGACCTGCCAGGTGTCTAGAGAGAACCCAGACTCATCAGGAAAGGTGCTCAGGGGCCAGGGATATAGCTCAGCAGCATAAGTGCCTGCCTAGAAAGTGTAAGATCTTGAGTTCTAGCCCTGGCACCACAAAATACATACATACATAATATCTGTTTAAAAGGATAGGTGCTCAGTCCAGCCTGCATGGTCCCATGGTCACCTTGACCCCGTGCATAAATGCAGAAGACAGACAAGTAGCCAGACTGTTGCAGGCATTAAAGATGAAATTTCAGCTGCTGTTTCACATTGTCCACTGCTTTCTAAGCCCCGAGAGTGTTTCTCTTTGACATAGTGGCTGCCTGGCAAGCATGAGGTCCTGAGTTCAATTCCTAGTACCAAAAAGAAAAACAGATAATTTTTTTTCTATATCTTTGAGTTTCTTTCCTTTTTAGCTCAATCCAATCATCCCTGAGCTGTTTGACCTTGGAGTTTCTCTCTCTCTCTCTCTCTCTCTCTCTCTCTCTCTCTCTCTCTCTCTCTCTCTCTTTCTTCTCTCTGTTCTCTTTCTCTGTAGAACTGGGGATTGAACTCAGGCTCTTGCACTTGCCAGACAAGCACTTATTCTACTGAGCTGTCTCCCTGGCCCTGAGTTTCTCATTTTGAAGACAGAGCTGCCCTTGATTCTTTGAATGAATTTAGAACTCAGAGGATACATGGTGTCCATATAGGGAGGGGGCCCGCTGTGCTCCACACAAGGAGGTGTTCAAACCCCGAAAATCCTGTTGCCATTTGCTGTATCCCGCTTCTCTCTTGATGACTGGAATTCTGCAGAAAGGCACAGGACAGCCATTCCAAGTGCTGAATCTTAAAGGAAGAGTGGGCCCTGATCAGGAGAGGACGGGAAGGCCATGAATCCCGAGCTGTTGTTGGCACTGATGTTTCCCTTCCCTAGAATCTCAGAGTGCATGGACAGTGAGGCTGAGACTGTCATGCAGCTCCGGAATGAGCTGAGGGACAAGGAGATGAAGCTCACGGACATCCGCCTGGAAGCCCTCAGCTCCGCCCACCAGCTGGACCAGCTCCGGGAGGCCATGAACAGGATGCAGGTGAGAGACTGGGACAGGGCCAGAGCCAGGTCTGTGCTAGAATCTGGGCGACGCCACCTGCATTCTCAGCATCTTTCTTTTTGTTATGTCTACATAGTCCTCTGAGTAGTCCAGTGAAAGTACAAGAGCAGTCCTGCCCCTCCTGCCTAGAGCGTGGTCCCTTTTGCTGGCCTGCAAGCCTGCTGCAGGGTCCTTTTTGTTCCTTATCCACCCTGCCCTCCCCTTGCCACTTCATTTCACTCTGCTTGGGCCAGATGTAGCTGCAGACTGCTGCTCCCTCTGCAGGCCCCAGGCATCTCTGTCCCAGACCTTTCCCCAAAGCCCAGCCTGATCCTTCTGCCTGCCCAGGGCCTGCAGCTGGAATTCATCCCCTCCCCCAAAGAGGACTGTAGGTTTGTTCTTACAGGCTTTCCCTCATCTGTCCTGGAGAAGACATCCGGGTCATCTTAGATCATTGTCTTCTCTCTGGAGATTCCACCTGCTCTGTGTACCCTAAGTTCTTCACAAACATTCACCAAATGGAGGACTCCCATGGAGTGTGCTAGCTAGAACACGGCGTTTCCCAAAGGTGGATCCCTGGAATACTCTTTCCATATCAGGATCTGTGACAGCAGTTCCTTCATTAGGTGTAGTTGAGAAATATATGTCCTCTTAGATTCACAAAGCAGAGAAGCTCATGAAAGGCTCTATGAAGCCCTGCAGTACAGAAACCTAGCACATCCAAACAGACTCTGGGAAAGCCACGCTTGTCACAGCCACTTTGCAAAGGCCAAGTCCCTGGAAGGATGGAGCCTGACCTACCAAGCATACCTGTGTGCTCAGCAAACACAGAATCTCTCTGTGCATGTCTCTTGCCTCAGCTGGGCAAACCCCCTGGTTCCTGCAGGGTATTTTAGATACTCCCTTTTCTTATTGCATTCAACTACTAAGTGAGCTTCTACCTCTACTCCCTGCAGAGTGAAATAGAGAAGCTGAAAGCTGAGAATGACCGGCTGAAGTCAGAGTCTCAGGGCAGTGGCTGCAGCCGGGCACCCTCTCAGGTGTCGATCTCTGCGTCCCCCCGGCAGTCACTGGGCCTCTCCCAGCCCAGCCTGAACCTCACCGAGTCGACCAGCCTGGGTGAGTGGCTCACAGGGCTGGGGCAGGCTGGGCCCTGCAGCTAGCACTCTGGTCTCGGGGCTGGAGCCGAGGAGAAGCAGATTGGCAGGTGACACAGGCAGCAGGCGTGTGTGCGCTGGCGTGTGTGTGTCCGGGTGTGTGTCTGCTACCAACATGAGCCCACCCGTGAGAGCGTTCTCATGCTTTGCTCCAGCGCCCCCAGTTCTCCAGGCGTGAGCTTGGAGCCCCCTCCCCCAACGCTGAGTTCTGTTCAATCCATTCAAGAGGCTGACCTGCTAGCGGAATGCTGCATACACCCATGGAGCAGGTCCCCGTCAGGCCCGTGGCCTGGCCAGTGACCCTCCTGGCTTCTGGTCAGATTCCATCATCAGCGCCCACGACCTGGGTTTGCTTCGTGAGCACCTCCAGGCTGATGCTTTCCTTTTTTCTCCATGACGCTGCTGTTGCTATTCCTGTTTCAGTTGAGCCTCCCTCACACATCCATTCAACAAGACGCATCGTCAGCCCCGCTGGTTCCTGGTCGGTCGCTGTGGGTCTCTGTGGTCATCCTCCATTCTGCCCTCCCCCCCTGCCCACCCCCTGCACCCGACACCTGGTGCACCCCGCCGCTGGGCCCCTGGCAGCGGGGCCATCAGGAAGCCGGCTTTGCTGTCCCCATGTGCCTAAGGCTGTTGATGTTTTCCATTCGCAGACATGTTGCTGGATGGCACTGGTGAATGCGCGGCTCGGAAGGAAGGAGGCAGGCATGTTAAGATAGTTGTCAGCTTTCAGGAGGAAATGAAGTGGAAGGAGGTTAGTCGATCCCTTTCCCCGCTCTGCCTCCCCTCCCCAGGTAGCACCACCTAGCTTAGCGCTGCTTCGCCTCCCTGCCCGAGGTGACTTGGAAATACTCCTGAGGCTGTTCTGAATACAGCAGTTCTGCTTTCATCATCTGACACACAGTCCCAGGCTCCCAGCAGATTCCTAAATCCAAGAGTAGTACCAAACCTTGCATGGAGGGTGTTCTTTCCTGTAATATCTGTGATAACATGCAATGTATAAATATGAAACTTGAAGACATGAGTAGGAACTAATAACCAAACAGCAATAATGACATCATGCTGGAGTGACCAGGGCTTACTAAAAAAAAAAAATCTTGAATCACCAGAGAGTACAGTAATGGTCAGCTTGGTGGCCCTCTGGCCGTCGACGCGAATGGGTGTCATTTCCTTTTCTCTTACATTGAAAATCTCATAAAGCACGCTAAAACCACGTGTCACTTTCCTGTAATGAGCCCGACACTGATGGACATCCTTTGAGAAGGGTTTTCTGAGAGTGTCACGTTCTCCAAGCACGTCCAAGGCAGTTTAAGTGCATTTAGCTCCAAAGACAGAAAAAAATCAGCTGAGCCCAGTTGGCCAAGAGTGCCAGGCTGTCAGCAGAGTGACCATGGAAAGAGGCGCACAACTCCACATGGAGAGCTGAGTGGAGCTGGTGTGGCACCTTGTGTTCTCAAGCTGGGAACCTGCCCATGCTGAGTTCTAGAGTGGGTACCTCCGCCAGAGACTTTAGGGGTGGAACTTGAGCTGTACCTTAAAGGTTAAATGCTAAAGATGCTCTCAATGACCTTGGCTTAAGAAGTAAGTGGGAATTGCCCTCATGGGTCATGATTTCAAGTCCCCTTTGATCTCTGGTGTTTTGCTTCTTGGCATTTCTATGCTAGCGTAGCTTCCACAGCTGATGACCCTGTAGTGTCCGCAGACGTTGGGTTTACAGCCGGGTTTTTCTCCACCATGCTTTGCTCTGTTTGGCTGGCTTGTTTGCCTCGCTGAAGGAAGAGGTCCAGAACTGGGGCTGCGGTGTCCTCTAGCCTAGAAAGAGATCCCACGTAGCTCCGGTCTCAGAACCTCAGCTAGCAGAGTGGCAGGCTGGGCGGGAGAATCCCACTCCTGCAGGCACCTGTAAACGCAGGTGTCACCTGGGAATGGCATCGATTCTGGGGAAACTACGAGTGCATAGAGCTTGTGTTTTTCCAAAGTTTCCAGCCGTTTCAACACTTCTATCCTTCTGGATCACAGTAGCAGCCAGGGGAAATCAGCTGGCCAGGGCTGATAAGCTTCATTTCATAGCTGAGGAACTCAAGACCCAAATATCACTTATTTGAGGCCACAAAGCAAACGGGTCAGGCCACCTTGCAGCAGGACTGGTGCTCTTGTCTTTGCTAATTTTGCTGAATTGCTGTCTGCCTCCTCCTCTCCACCCACCCCACCCTGTCCCTCACCTTGTTTTTAGAAGCATGGGAGATACTAGAAACACTGAGAGAATGGAATGTTCCTTGTACTTGTCAGTAATCAATGTGATCAGCTAGTGCCTATAGGCAGATATGCAAAAGAAGTAGAGAAAAGGATTATTTCTTGGCAGTTTTCCCAGAGTTTTTCTCGCTTTCTGAGTTGAACATGTTCTAACTTTTAATAAGAACAAAATAATGTGTTACTTTAAAATCCCCCAAAATAGCAAAGCAAAGATAAAGTGAAAATAAAAATACATTATGTTCTGAAGTTCAAAATCTAGCAAGGACACAAACTTTATATATAATATGAAAGAAGACAGAAGTGGCTAAAACTAAATAGAAGCAGGTAAAGACTCTAAGCATTCTATATGAGTTGGGCCCAGAACCTGTGAGGCAGGGAAGGATCTGAGCCAGGCGGTTAAATCCCTGAAGATTTCCTGGAAGAGGTGAGTGCCTAAGCCAGAGATCAGAGAGGATCCCAGGCAGTGGGTGGGTGATCTCTGCATGGTGCGAGGTATGCACTTAAGAGAAGGTTCCAGACATGATATTTTTGTCTTCCTGGTCCATTGCAGTTTTAGCAGAAGAGCGGGAAAGGTTTTCGGGTTATTGCATTGTGTCTAAGCTATGCCTGCTGTTGAAACAGGTAGGGCTTTTGTTCCTTTCTCAAGCGCTGGCGGAAGCCTAAGACATCTGCATCTGCTGCTGAACCACATCAGGAGAGATTCACTATTTTTCATCTGTGTGTGTTTCCTTACCCTTAGGACTCCAGACCACACCTCTTTCTTATTGGCTGCATTGGCGTTAGTGGCAAGACCAAGTGGGATGTGCTCGATGGGGTGGTTAGACGGCTGTTCAAAGTAAGTGCCCCAAGAGTATACTGCAGTAAGGTGTAGTGAGGGAGGGAGAGGGTGGCTCATGTTCTTAACTGGGCCACGTGTCTGTCCAGCCCCCTCCTTCACATCCTTGTGCTGCTGGGTCTTAAGGAGGATGGAAGTATAGACTGATGATTGTGGGAAATACAGGCTGGTGATTGGAGAGACTTGTGGGAGGTACAGACTGCTGATTGGACAGACTTGTGGGAAGTACAGACTGCTGATTGGACAGACTTTGCCATCTGGTCTTAGCAGTGGTTGACCAGCTAGTGTCATTTGGCCAGAGATTTCAGCCTCTCACATGAACTGCTCACGTCCCTGTTGTCTTTTTACCCTATAATTGTGTCTTTTAAATCCACTTTGGTATCTGTCACTGGTGACCAAAGCTGAGTCAGCACATTTCTATGCTTCTTTTGGGGTTGTTGGTGTCATATTCCAGTGTGCCCAGAGTCCTGTACCAGTGCCTTGGAGACTCTGGTTTATGCTGCAGGTGACAGTCCTATCCCATCAGTGGACACTGTCGAGGACATTGCTGATTACTTTCTGTTTATATCAGTTACAGTATTGTGTTGGGCACCTGTCACAGGGACACTGCTATGTGCCAAGGTGAACCTTGGGATAAAAGGTGATTTGGAAGACGCTTTTGGGTCCTTTTCTCTATTTTTTTTTTTTTTAAGTGGCCACAAAGACTATTGAATGGTAGAAAATGATGTTTAAGTATTCATACTTTGTAGGTGAAATAATTCCATGGGAGCTTCCAGTCACTGGGATATAAAGGTGGCTCCCATGTGTGCCTGGCAGGAAGTAGGCCTGACCCAGCCTGGGGCTGCTGGGCCTAGGGGATGAGATGTCCTCCTGAGGGGCAGGACAATAGGGCAGAGGAAGAAAGGGCTGCAGCACAGGTTTAGACTTGCTCAGGTCCCTAACTAAAGAGCCCCTCTCCAGTCTTCAGGGTTCAGGGACCCTGTCCATTCCTCTGTCATCATAAAGTAAGTTACCAGCCTTCAGCGCTCATGCAGGCTTTCACCTGAATAGTAGTAGGAAGAGCCCTATTTTCTGTTTCTAAGACCTTCCTGAGCTCTTTATTCCCCCATCTAAAGGAAGATCCAGAAATAGATCAAGTATCTAGTGCAGTTAGCATGAATTCAAAGCAGGAACCAACTAGTTCATCATTGACTCTTTGTAGCCAAGAGTGGCTTTCCATGGGGGAAATTCTATTTTTGACCAAAGATTGTTCCCCATTTTGGCCAGAAGGTCTGTAGAAATGTGACCAGGCAAGAGACGTGAATGGCTTAGGAAAGACCAACTCTGCTACCTCTGCCAAAACCTTAGCTTTGCCTTTGATCTGTCATGGATTAATAAAACAACTCTGGTATGTGCCTGTAATCCCAGCTAATCAGGAGGCTGACACAGGAGGATGTCAAGTTTGAGGCCAGATTGGACAACTTAGCAATATTAAGTGTCAAAATATAAAAAGGGCTGGGATATAGCTGAGTGGTAGAGCACTATTGGGCTAGTTCCTTAGTACTACAAAGGAGACAGACAACAGCCTGGACTTCTGGGGCATCACTAGAATAAGCAAGGAATTTGACTTTTCTGTCCAATTCCTGGGTCTCACCTCAGCCATAATTCATGTTCAAAGCCTTTTGGTCAGGTGCAAGGGAGCACTTTCCAAATACATTGGCTGACCTTGCTACAAAGTGCCATACAGGGTTATAGGATAAACCCTGAGGGTATTTGACTGACCTTATCAGATACAAAAGTTACATTTCTTATAACTTGCTTTATCTTGGTCTTAACCATCCAGTAGCAAAGTATTAAAAACAAGGCATATAAAGTATAGCTATATACTGATCTGTGAAGGGCTCAAGTCAACAACTTCTGCAGATAACCCACTACTATTGTGGACTGCTGGACTGTGTTGGATTCTTTTGCTGAATTCATGCACCTATAGTATTTAGATGCCAATGGAATACCCATCTCTGAAAGGACTAAAGAAAAAAAGGGGCTACAAAGGAAAGACCATTTTTTATTTGTATATACAGAATAGTTAGGATAGATATGCAGCTACTTTTGCTTATCTCAATGAGAGGATTTATACTAATAGTGTTTGGACAAGATATCCCGTCTGCTTCTTATATTATGGATAACCACTAAGAAGATAACCACGTACAATGTATTAATTATTGAAACTGTCCTATTAATCAGCTTTGAAACTATCTCATAGATATTTGTTTCTTAATTTAAAAAAAAACAAATATAATGGACAATTTCCCTTTAAAAGCAGTATGGCTGATTTTTTTTCCCACCAGCCCTGAGTTTTGCTTAGTTGTCAGCATGGTCTTTTGCTTTGAATGGGGCTGGTGAAGAGATTTCAGGTCAGAATTACATGTTTAGGAATTTCCCAGCACCACCCACAGGCCCTGAGGCCTTTAGGACTACTGCTAAACTCAGGTAAGGCAGCCTCACTTGGCCATGCTTTGCTCAGACTAAATGTTTGCAAGAATCGTATCAGGGCTTTGGTGTTTTCCCCCCTCACCTCTAACCAAATTCATTTGTACTTTTAAGAGGTCTGGGGTGGATACCCCACAGAGAGTGGGTCTCCCTGCCCTGATCCCAGGGCTGATCTGAGATGGGACCGGGAGTGATTGCAAATAGCCCACTGGCAGCATGAGGTACAGGCAGCTTCGTGTCCCCTCCTGAGGGCGTCTGCACTCTTTCCTCCAGGAATACATCATCCACGTGGATCCTGTGAGTCAGCTAGGGCTGAATTCAGACAGTGTCCTAGGCTACAGCATCGGGGAAATCAGGCGAAGCAATGGTTCTGAGACCCCCGAGCTCCTGCCCTGCGGCTACCTGGTGGGCGAGAACACCACCATCTCTGTGAGCCTTAAAGGTACCTGGCCACTGGGGGCAGAGGGTGGGGCTCTTGGGCATCACATAAGAGTTTTGTGATTCAAGAGAAGAAATTGTTTGTTTCTGCATGCGTATGTGGGTTGGGTATTTATTTATTTTTCCTCTTCCTACCACAATTAATTCTTACCTAAGCAAGTCTTTAGCCTTTTTAACTACCGTCAGAAACATCAGTTTATTGCTAAAATTACGTATTGAAAGGTCCCATTAGCCTATGCCGCTTGCCAGCAAGCTTTGGGTGTGATCCCATTCTGCAAATGAGGTAAGCACCAGTGCTATAGGCTCCTGGCTGCCACCCCAGCACCTACTGAAGCGACAGAGCTCTTGCCCATGCAGGTGCTGCCTGCCCACGCAGGCCGCAGTGTGACCCGAGAAAGTGTAGGTTTCAAAGCTCTGTGTGAGGGGAAAACGCTCCACAGCCAACTGCGTAGCAAACAGCAGCATCAACCACCTCAGGATGTGGGGCCCAGGGTTTAAGAACACTGGTCCTTGAATTGTCCTAACTCTTGCTAGTAAAAAGCCTGTTAGACCTAATCTGTGCCCTCTTACGGGACTGCACAGTGCATGTGCTTCCACGTGTGACAAACGTTTGGCACTTCTCATGTTCTTCGAAGGCTCAGAGTGGCTCTCCTTACCCTGATCCCCTAACTGCAGTTTTCACCATGATTTTGGAGTTGTTCCATGCAAATTTTATTTTTTGGCTGGTAGGTTTTCCAAAAGCACCCTAATGTCCACCCACTAGCAGGAAGCCCATTCTGGTGGTGACAAGTAGCACATGGCAGGGGGAGGCCTCCTCACCCAGGCTTGTTGGCAGTGCAGTTCCATAGCTGTGCCCTTGAACGACAAGTGATAGAAGAATTCAGATGTAACTGCATCATTAGGGGTCAAGTTCGGCAGACGCTTAGAGAGCTGGCAGTGCAGGAAGCTTGACCTTGGTAGCACGCAGTGCTGCCAGACCTAGGCCTACCTCAGCTTGGCTTGTCTCTGCTTTGTAATTTTTTTAAAGCTCCCTCTATATGGTTGGTGAAGGGGCCTTAGGAGGCCCCTTGATTTATCCTTCTGGCTTAGAACCTAAAAGCTCTGTCTGCAGAGGGATCTCAGAAAATTCCCAATATTACCAAGGAGAAGGTGTGGTCCATCCCCTAAAGAGGACAAAGGTCAGATGGGCTCTGCTGGACCATTTGAGCTGAGCTCCCCCTAGGAAAGAATACTGCTCCCAGGGGAGGCATGAAACAATGGCTGTCTACAAACAGCCCTTAAAGGACAGCCCTCTGCCGCCTGGTCCCACACTGCATTTGGCCCATGCTGCCAGGCACAGGCTACCCTGTGCTCATTTGCCACGTGGGCGCTCCAAGTCCACCCCATTCTCAACCATTGGTGAACAGGCCACCCTCCCTGAGCCTGGTCCTCACTGCCGGCTGTCAGCACATCGAGTTTTAACATCTGGAGGGATCGGCACAGGTTTATATTTCCTGGACACCTGACTCTTGTTTTCCTGTATTGCTTAAAACTTGGGCTTTTAGAGCACTGAGACATCCTCAAGGGTTTGAGCTGCAGAGACTAACCCATGGAGCCACAGGGAGCAGGTGACTTCTCATCTCTAAGATTGCCACTCTCTGGGGACTTCGGGCAAAAGATGGAAAGAGACAGCAGCACAGATGCAGAGTCTTAGTGATTTTCACCCCTGTGATTATTAGTAGTAGCGCCACCATTAATTTTAGACTCCAAGCCTCACATTACACACTGTGTACAGAGCTTGAAGCCCTTAGAGACTAGACTGGGCTCAGTAGCAGGGAGATTCTCAGCCTGTCCCCAGGAGGTGAGGCACCTGGGGACATTCCTTATGCGTGTTCACAGCAGTAGTTGAGGGACGCTAGATCGAAGCCTAGAAATGTGTCAGCAGACCTTCCCTCGCAGTGAGTAATTTTGGATAAGGAAAATGATATTATAAAACAGAAGCAAGGCCCTGGAAAGGGATGCTTAAAGCAGAATTACCTACTATTCCAGACAGCTAACCCTGGGGTGAACCTTTTATTAAGGATGGTGGCCAGAAAATAATTCTTTTGAAAAGCCAGCAATCCTGGCAGCAGCAGTGGTCCCAGGCAGGACAGGGCCAGCGTTTTCCCTACAGCGCAGCTCTGCCTAGATTTGCCAGCATTCACTTTCCAAAATCAAGTGACCCATTCATTTCTTGTCTTGTTCTTCATTGTCCAGATAAAAAATGGTGTTGCCTTTGGGGTACACCTAAGTGTGAGGAACAGGGGTGCCTGGTGGGCAGGAGAGAACAGGGGATGACTCAAAAGCTCAGAAAGCCACCAAAATAAGCCCGAAGTGCGTGGCACTGATACCCAGATGGTAGCTTCCTAGGGTGGTGGCCGTGTGTTTGCAGTCCCCAGCATACGTGCAGAGGCAGCCACTTTAGGTGAGCACGCTGCCAAGGAAAGGGTCACATCAGGCCCCATAGTCCCAGTGAGGAGAGTACAGAGCTGCCTTTCCTACTGGGCTTCCAGCACTTCCCGTCTCTCTCACACGCAGGACTCGCAGAAAATAGCCTGGACTCAGTGGTGTTCGAGTCCTTGATCCCCAAGCCCATCCTGCAGCGCTACGTGTCCCTGCTGGTAGAGCACCGGAGGATCATCCTGTCCGGCCCCAGCGGCACCGGCAAAACCTACCTGGCCAACCGGCTGTCAGAATACGTGGTGCTTCGGGAGGGGCGGGAACTGACAGACGGGACCATCGCCACCTTCAACGTGGACCATAAATCCAGCAAGGTGAGGCGGTCACCTCAGTGCTCGATAGGAAGATAAGACCTTTTGTGATACAACAGTAACACAGCAGCGTTCAGTCCAACAATCACTACCTCACATTTTCACCCTGCTCTCACCTCCCCTGTGGGCGATGCACTGGCCTTCTCATGGGAGTCCCTTTGCAGGAACAGTTGACACTGTCCCTGTTTTACAAAGGAGGACACAGAAGCTTGAGGCCGATTGGTACCCGAGATCTCCGGGATCATACTGAGCAGTATAACTGAACTTGGGTTTAGTTGTTGGACTCTAGGGCCCTGTGCTCAGCGAACAGACTATGGCCACAGGGAGCAGTGCATGTTGGGAGGACAGTGTTCACCCTGCTCCAGCTGGGGCTGCCAAGTGTCCTCCAAGCCCTGTTCTTTTGTGAGTGTATCTGGATCCCTTGTTCTGGCTCGCTTTGTGCAGAGGCATGGGGTGTCGTAGGTACCTTGGAAGGGGTCCCTGGCTTGTGGACTGTCTGGTGTGCTTGGATAAGCCGAGGCTTCCACCTCCCCACAGCTGGTCTGTTTCCATGGGGTGTTGGGGGGGCCAGGACCTCGCATGATTCACAGCCTCCCCAGGAGGGTTTGAGGTAAGTGCCCTCAGCTCTTAGGGCGGAGAGTCTTAGTATGGGTGGGGAGGGTGGCCCAGGTGTCAGGCTAGCATGGCTGCTCCAGTTGGATTTCAGTGCCCTCCTTCCCCTGGACTTGTCCAGGCACCCTCCCCGCTATGCTGACTGGCCTACATAAGGTACGGAGCAAGGGCTCCTTGGCCAGAGGAGCCCTTGTGCTTGTCAGTGCCTGGGGCCAAGGGCCTGCAACTCAGAGGGGTGAGAGAAGGAGTGAGAAGCTGAGCTTTCTCTGTTACTCACAAAAACCGCATTTTGACTTAAAAGGCCCTGGGGTGAGAGCAGGGCCAGGGCTGCTGGCGTGATGCAGTGGCACCAAGACAGGCCCTCAAGTTTGAGCCCGGGGCATGCTGATCCTCAGTGCAGTGCTGCGCCTGTTGCCTTACCCATGTGCCTCAGTTTCTCCATCTGTAGTAGAGACTCGTCTCCCAGGGCTACAGAAGGTCACGCCTCTGTGTGCTCCATGTGCTGCCAACAGGCAGCCGCTCTGGCTTCTCGTCCTGGCTCCACCTGCCCTTCACCTGGATGTCACAGATGCCCTGGGCCTCGCCCTGTGGGAACCATGTGTCGCGCACACCTCAACATTGCCTGTGTGTGCTAGGACCTTGTGTCCTGAATTACTGAGGGCTGTGCTGTAGCCAGATCCTGGGCAGGTGCTGTGGATTTAGAGATGGAGCACGAGGCTATTAGGAGCCCACTGGGAGGTTGGTGTAGTACGAAACAACAAGCAGTCATATTTCTAGAGAAGTGTCAGGATAGGGATTTTAGAATGGGCCTGTGGTGCCATTGTGTAGTTGGCACCCGCAGGACTCGCTGCCCTCCCTGTGCAGGCTCTGGCCTTCCTTCCTGCCCCCAGAGCCTCCAGAACACCAAGCCAGTGCCCTGTAGTGGGCGGGTGTGCAGCTTGTGCCCTCTGGCACCTGCCAGGAAAGTGCCTGAAGGCCCTGCGTGCATTTCCCCCTTGTCCTCCCTGGCCCTCCCGGCCTCTGTAGGAGCTGCGCCAGTACCTGTCCAACCTCGCCGACCAGTGCAACAGTGAGAACAGCGCAGTAGACATGCCCCTGGTCATCATCCTGGACAATTTGCACCACGTCAGCTCCCTGGGCGAGATCTTCAATGGGCTGCTCAACTGCAAGTACCACAAATGGTAAAGGCCACTTTCAGAATTCGGGGTTCCCAGGGAAGGGCTGTTGGTGGAGTGGCTGGGCAAGCATGCAGTCTGTACCTGAGTAGTGCTGAAGTGATGTCACAGGCTGAATGGGGAGGGGAGGGGTCGGGTCCACCTGCCTAGACACACAGATATCACAGGCTCTGAGCTAAGTACCTTGGCTGGCCCCTGACTCACACCCACTCATCTGTGTCCCCACAGCCCTTATATCATCGGCACTATGAACCAGGCTACCTCTTCTACCCCCAACCTGCAGCTTCATCATAACTTCAGGTAAGTGAGGCTAGAGCAGTGTTACAGGAGCCGCTGGGGCACTCGTGGCATCTCTCTGCCCTTGTGAGATGGACCATCACAGGGGTCCATCCGTGCCAGATGAACATGAGGGTAGTGGCTCTGTCCCAGGTGGCAGGGTCTGAGTCATGCACCCTTACTTGGTGCCTGCACCCTGTGCTGCAGCCCGGCTAGCTCGGCCTCCTCTGCCTGACCCTGTAGGTGAGGCTGAGAATTTGGCTGCTGGGCTGGGGACACCCGAAGTGGCCTGAATTGTCATCTGAAAAGGTCAACTCAGGCAGCTGAGTGCACGGCTCTGCCCTCACTCTCGGCTTGTCATACTTTCTGCCACCTGTCACAGAGGCTCATCCTTGCCCTGTACACCTGGGTTGTGCTGGTTCCGTCCTAGGGCACACTGTCGCAATCATTTCCTAAGGAGTGTGTCTGCACCTGGCTCTGCCCCCTGCAGACCAACCTGGGCACTGCAGATTCTCATTCTGTCTCTGAGCCTCAGGCTGGAAGTCCTTCAGGGGCTGCCCCTACCTGCACTTGGAAGCCTCCTAAAGTGGGCAGGACTGCACCCTCCTCACCCCGAGCTCTAGCTTCCCTGAGCAGCCCACTCTCTCCCATGCTGCTACAAGGGCGGCGTTGTGCCCAGCACCTCCCTACCCAGCCTGCTTTTCCCCACATGGCTGTCTCTCCTTCCTGTGTCCCCGAGACAGCTTTTACAGGTTCCCTAGGGCTTTGCCATCTTCTTGTCTCTCCCCTCCGCTGACCACAAGGGAGCTCGTGAGAGCCAAGGGCATTGTCAAAGGTGCCCTAAGAGTTCCACAGCCCAGCAGTGGGCTTGCTATCAGCACAAGAGGCGGAAGCTCTCTGTGGATGGAGCTCAGACTCCAGTCAGTCTGGCATGGTTTTGCTGTAAGGTCTGCTGCTTACCAGCCTGTGAGCCCAGACCAGCCATGTGACCCATCTGTGTCCCAGAACTTTGAATCTGTGAGATGAGGGTGGTACTGCCTGCGTTGTAGGATGCTGGGAGCTCACACAGGTGTGCAATGGTTAGGGCAGTGGCCCACTGGGAGCTCCATTAGATAGCAGCATAGACACCTGCTATTTGTTGAGGGCAGTCATCATCTTGCTGACTGTTGGTGCAAAGCAATCTTTCACTCCTGGCCTCCACAGATGGGTGCTCTGCGCCAATCACACTGAGCCTGTGAAGGGTTTCCTGGGCCGGTTCCTGAGGAGGAAGCTAATGGAGACAGAGATCAGTGGGCAGGTGCGGAATGTGGAGCTGGTAAAGATCATCGACTGGATCCCCAAGGTCTGGCACCACCTCAACCGTTTCCTGGAAGCGCACAGCTCCTCTGATGTCACCATCGGTAGGTGGGGCCTGGGGGAAAGCGAGCCTGTGGGCAGGTGGTGGTGTGCCTAGAGTCCTGGCTAGGACAGCTATCATGTGACAGGGCACTAGGGTTAGGGAGACCATTGCAGGTCGGGATGGACCTGAGACCTTGGTGACAAGTAGCAGAGTCACGCTGTGCCCAGAGATGAACACCACCCAGTCCATGGCCTGCCCAGTCCAAGCCACCCTTTGGTGTTGGCTTTATCTAGAAAGAGTTTGAACAGCATTTCTAAAGGGAACGGGTGTAGAAGAGAAAAAGAAGCACAGCTGGTACTGTACCTGTTCTGACATCGTTTTAGTCTACACTTCCCTCTGTGCAGAAGCATGCATTTGGGCTTCTGTCACTACAGCCACAATGTGCGTCTGCTGTGTCCTTTTCTTCCCGCCTCTCCTTGTCCCTTAAGCATTCCCTGTTGCTGCTCAGTTTTAAAAATTATTTTTAAAACTATAAAATTCATCAAATGTAAATGTTCATTAACTAGCTCTGTTGTCTTGGACATGGAGTGTGTTTCCATTCTTAAAACCAAGATTACTGATACTACAGGGCATATCTTTTCTAGGAAGCCTCTTCCCTCTCAGGAGAGAGATTCCCATCAGAACCCCTGCCAGAACTCAGAACATCCGGGGCCCTCCTGTGAGCACCATTCAGGCCAGGGCCCCTCCAATGCCCACCCCACCCACCCACTTCTCGGCTCTAATCTCTTTTCCTGTGGCCTGTAGGCCCCCGGCTGTTCCTGTCATGCCCCATCGATGTGGACGGCTCGAGAGTGTGGTTCACAGATTTGTGGAACTACTCCATCATCCCCTATCTCCTGGAAGCTGTCAGAGAAGGACTCCAGGTGAGAGGCGCCCCTCTGGCTTGCTCTGTGTGCGAGAGAAGGACAAGACCAGAGGTCTGGCTGCTTCCTGCAGGTGTCTGGATGGTGTGAGGTGGCCTCCTTGCCCCTGTGTGGTCATCAGTCTAGCACTAGGGTGCTGGGGTGGGACAGGTGGACCATATAACTAACTTGGTAATCCCCAGTACTCTACTGCAAGGAGTAGATGGAATCATGCTCTGAAGCCTCAGCGTAGCTAGTGCCTGAGGAATATAGAGGAAGCATTTCACACAAGACCTGTGTGAGGCACTTAGAAGTTTTTTGGTTTTTTTTTTTAAGTTTCATTTTTATTAGTAGATGTGTGCTGTACATGATTGTATTCGTCCTGGGAAGTTGGTACATGCACAGAACATACCTTAATTCTCTTCATGTCCGCTTCCCTTCTGTTCCTTCCATTTCTTGGTCACAGTTTGCAAAGTATGTTTGTGGCTGTTATTTGGTGCAAGCCCGATTCCTTTTGGGATTTGACCTCAAGCGTTGGTTTACTTATTCTTTTAACTCTTTTCAAGAGGGACCAGTTGAGGTGGAAAGACAGTGTGTGGCTTTGCATTGGTCACAAAAGACCTGGAATTTGAGTCCCTGCCTTCTAGGTGAACTCCAGGTGCTTAGCCCTGCCCTCCACCCTCAGTCTGCACTGCCTGAGGTCAGGAGGTCCTCTCCCAGGGCTGTGGGACCTGCAAGTCAGGAAGTCTTTCCTGCTCGGTGGCAGTGGGAAAGCGTAAAAATCTTCACAGCTTGATCAGCTCTGCACCACTCCATGGCAGTCGCATGACTGTCGGGCCACACAGTTCCGCTGGCTCTCAGCCTGTGGTGAGGGGTTAGCAGGGACCACACACACAGGGCAGCGTGGCACCCAGCCCTGCAGACAGGTTCTCAGAGCTTCCAGGTTTCCTCCATGCTGGGCAGTGCATGCAGACACGAGATAGCATGGCAGGTCTGTGCAGGGGGCAGGCAGGGTACACCCACAGCATGCGTGTGTGACTGTATTAGATAAGCATTTCCACTGAGGTTTGTCGTTGCTGAACACTGGGCTCATTCTGGAGAATACAAGGCTTTGTGGCAGCCATCATGGACTTCCAAACCATTCAGGGCTAAAAGAACTTGGAAGAAAAACAACAGTGCTTCTTGTGGCTGCTGTTTCGTGGACTCAGTGTATCTGTGGCACCATAGGGGAAGCACACTGAGGTGCAGGTGGGCAGCCTCTGCCCGGCTTGGCATCGTGCTTAGAAGTGCTTGCTAACAGATGCTGCTTTGGTGTAACAGAAGCAGGAACAGACCTCTCGTCTCCCTGGTGGAATCTCCCAGGGCCACACCCAAACAGCTGCCTGCTGCACCCTCGCACGAGCCACAGGAACAGCTCCCAGCTGCCTAGAGTCTGCTGTGTTTCTGAAGCTTCTTCACTAGCTTGTCTCCCTTCTCTGCTTTGTTTTTTCTTCAGTACTGAGGACTGAACCAAGAGCCTTTGTGAATAACTAACTGTAGCTTAGCTCCGGGGGCAGGCAGGAGGGTGGGAGGTTAGGTGGACTGGATGGCTTGCTTTATTCTTTCTTGCTTTCTTCTTTCTTTCTTTCTTTCTTTCTTTCTTTCTTTCTTTCTTTCTTTCTTTTCTTTCTTTCTTTCTTTCTTTCTTTCTTTCTTTCTTTCTTTCTTTCTTTCTTTCTTTCTTTCTTTCTTTCTTTCTTTCTTTTTCCCTTCCCTCTTTTCCCTTTTCATTTTTCTTAAATTTTATTGGTACTTCTTAAAAAATTTGTTTTGCAGTACCAGGGATTCAGGACTTTGTGCTTGCCGGGCAAGCGCTTATTCTACTGAGCTATCTCCCTGGCCCCCATTGGCGCATTTTAGACATGCATCATGATAACATTAATCATAGTGAATTTGTACCAGTACCTAATACATCTTGCTTGTTCATTTTTCTCCTTTTACTCTCTTTTTTTTCTTTCCTTTTCCCCCTTTATTGTTCCCCCCTGCCTTGTTCCCCTTCCTACTTGAATATTTTCTCCCCATAACACAAAATCTATTCTGTATTTTCCTCCTCCTTTACAATTTCAGTTTCTTATACCAAAGAAACAATTTGCCCGTACCATGCTGTTTTCATCACAGTATCTTTGTAGTGTAATTTCAAGTCAGGGATTGTAATACCCTCCACCTTTGCCTTTGTTATCCAGAATTACTTTTGCTCTTCTAGGCCTTTCTGATTCCAAATGAATTTTAAGATTGTTCTCTCTAGTACTGTGAGATATGCTGTTGGAATTTTGATAGGGATCACATTAAATCTGTATTATAACAAATTTTGGAAGTGTGGCCATTTTCATTACATTGGCTTTGTCATTTAATTGTAGAAATTGTCTAATTTCTTCTTTAATGTCTGAATGGTTGTTCAGGAGGGTGTAATTTGATGTCCATAGGCTTATGAAGTTCTTGGCCATTCATTTCCAATTTCATTGCAGTATCTTCAGATAATACACAGAGGAAAATTTCAGTTCCTTTGAGTTTACTTAAGTGTGTTCTGTGAGCTAGCGTGTGGCCTATTTTGATGCGCATCCTGCATACAGCTAAGAGCTCTGATAGTGTGGGGCGGAACACTATAGATATCTCCTAAATCCCTTTGCTCAAAAGTTTGGTTCAGTTCTAATATTTCATTGTTAATTTTTTGTCTAGTTGCTCTGTGACAGTAAGACATTGAGGGCCCCCATTACAGTTCTGTTAGTGCTTATTTGATTTTCACATCCATTAATATTTGTTTTACATAGCTTGGTGCACTGGCGTGTGGTACATCCACATTTATGATTATTATATCTATCTGTTGGCTTGTTCCCTTAACAAGTATGTAGTGAACTTCTTTGTGTTTTAATCAAGCTTAGCTTGAAACCCACTTTGACTATAAATACAATAGCTACTCCTGCTTTTTCTGAGTTCTTATGGCATGAAATATTTTTTCCATTCTTTGACTTCTAGTCTTTGAATTTCTTTTTTGAATTAAACCTGTTTCTTGTATGCAGCATATTGTTGGATTTTGCTTCATGATTCACTCTGCCCATGTTTCTTTTGGTTGGTGAGTTGTTATGGTTATACCTGATACATACTGTCTTATCCTTGTCACGTTATTTTCCTGTTGATGGTTCCCTTTTATTCTCCTCCCATTTAGTTACTTGACTTGCTAGGTAGATTCATTCTGTGGGGGTTCTTGGAGTCATGGTCCTTGTTTTCTCTTTCTTTTGGAGGGAGGGTGGTACCAGGAGTTGAACTCAGGACCTTGCACTTGTCAGGCAGGTGCTGCACTGTGAAGCTACATAATTGGACCCTTGTTGAGGTTCAATCCTGAGTACACATGCTGTGCAGGCCCCAAAACCCTGGTTGCACCATACTGGTCCCATGCTGGGTGTGATGGCACATGGCTACAGTCCCAGCACTAGGGAGGCTGAGCCAGGAGGATCAACTATGAGCCTGTACTGTGGGGTGGGACCCTGTACAAAACAAATAAAAATAAAAAGCAGCTCCTGTAGTCGCCTTCCTGAATGTCCCTCAAGATATTTGGGAGTACTAGTTTGGTGGTTATGGATTTCCTTGGCTATTCTTTGTCATGAAAGTATATTATTTCCTCCTCAATTATAAAAGATAGTTTGTGGGGTGCATCAGTCTGGGTTACTTCCCTCCAAGCTCTCCTTGCCGTTAGGGTTTGTATTGAGAAGTCTGCTGCTATTCTATGCTTTCTTTTATAGGTAACTTGTTCTTTTTTCTAACAGCTTTTAATATTCTGTTCTTGCATTTAATTTCTGGACTTTGAATATTATATGCCTTGGACAGGCTTTTTTGATCATGGCTAATTGGAGTTCTGTATGCCTCGCTTCTCTATGTCAGAATCTTTTTCCATACTTGGGAAGTTTCATGCCATTATGTCTATAAATGGGCTTTTACATTGTTTGCATGATCTCCTGCTTTTTCATTCACTCTGCTTAACTTTATGCTCTTCTTTTTCGTCTAGCAGCTTGTTGATTTATTTTTCATGTCATGTGGGTATTTTTGAGAAATCTTTCGTGGAGGCCAGGGATACAGCTCAGCTGTGCAATGCCTACCTAGCAAGAGCAAGGTTCTGAGTTTGATTCCTAGCACAATGAAAGAAAGAAGGAAAGAAAGAAAGAGAAAGAATCTTTCTTTTCATGATTCCTAACCGAAATCCTGTCTTCTGTTTCTGATGGTGCACCCTCATATTGGCTTAGTCTGCTGTATGTGTGTTTTGGTGGGATTTTAATCTCCTGGATATCTGTATGAATCTGTTTCATGGGTTCTCATGGTTTTCATCAATTTCCTAAGCTCCTCTATTTCTTTCCTTTGTATCTGCTCTAGATTCACTAACTATGCCCTTTATTTGGTTCCCACCTCTATAGTCATCTGAGAAATTATATCTGATTTTTTTTTTTTTTTTTTTTTTTTGTGAAAGGTCTGTAGGGTGTTCAGGGTCTCGCTACTAGATCAGACTTGTACTGATCCACCTGTTTACAGCCTCCCAAGAGCTTGGATTACAGATGTGCACTACCATGCCCAGTCTCAGTTGCTGTCTCAGTGCGCCCTGGGGGCGGGGCCGGCACAGCAATCCTGGCCCCTGTGCTGCTTGCAGGCGCTTTAGTCTGCTGAGCTATTTGTCCAGCCCTTGATTTGCTCTTTTTTTTCCTAATGATACACTCATCCGCTTTCTTATACCCACTGTCACCATCTCAGAGAGCCGGGGCAGATGGTTTTTGGATTGCCTTTTGCAAGCTGGGTCTGAGGCCAGATCTTGCTTCCATGTCTTCCCATTTTCTTTTTGCTTAGTTTAACTCGTGGTTTGGTGCTTACAAACTGCCTATGATAGATAGATGTATCAGTAGTATTGAGAATCCTCAGGAAATGCTTACTTCGCAGAGCTGTCTTCTGGGTGTAGCTAGCTCCCTGTTGGGTTTGGCGTTTGTAGTAAGACCCTACCCTTCAGTTTCTTGGGAATCAGGTGTTGCTGCGTGTGTGGCCCAGCCCCTCGTTCCTCAGCACTGGCCTATAGTATTATTTATGAACCTTAAGCAATCTCAATTTTGGCAAACCGGAACCAGCAACTGATTAAAACAATGATCTCTGCTTGGCTAAAGTAGTACATTCAGCAACAACAGCAGCATCGAACACAGCCTAGTAAAAGACAAACTTAGGTAAATTAGATTTGTGGCTACATAACAAAAGCTAACACAAACCAGAAAGTTGATATAATAAATATGTCCTCCATACGGCAAGTTTTCCCTCAGGGGATAAACTTGAAAAGGGGTTGGAGGGCCGTCCAGATAGCTCAGCAGATTAAAGCACCTGCTTAGGCAGACGGAGGGACTGGGGTTCAATCCCCAGTGTGCTGTGCCGGCTCTGACCCCGGAGTGCACTGAGTTAGCAGATGAGACGGGGCGTGGTGGTGCACATCTGTAATCCCAGGGCTTGGAATCTGTAAAGAGGCAGATCACTGTGAGTCTGATCTGTGTAGTGAGACTCTGTACTAAATACAAAGAAGGGGGGTGGAGAAACAGCAGAAGAGGACGAGATTAGAAGGGAGGCTGAAGATTAAAGGACAATTACTTGAACTTTTGGAAAGTGGTGAAGAAGACAGGAGAGAAAGAAGGAAGAAAGAGACAACAGAATAGGACAATAATCGGCAACAAAAAATACTAGAAACAGTGCTCATACTCATAATCTAGAAAAAAACAGGAGGAAAATATCTACTTCCAAGTTGATTAACTCCAGCAAGCACTGTGAACTTAGGCCAGGGATGTTGAGAAACCTAGCAAGCCTGCCCCTTCGTTCACTGAAGTTCCAGCCAGTCTCTGGCTGTGAGGCTGTCACTTGTTCAACCTGTGACACTCCATGAGCCTTTTGCTGGCTTGAACCCAGCTCTTTGACTTCCTGCCAACCTGAATCCGGTTCCACCTCACCTTGATCTGCTAGATGGAGCCAACCCAAAGCTGTTCTGAGTTCTGAGCCCAGTTGTACTTTTCCAGGATCATGGCCAGACAGTCTCCCTCTGAACATGAATAACTCACAGGCCACTGTGTGCACTGCTCTGCTTTCTGCTGCATCTATCTATGGAGGCCTCTGGGGTCACCAGTAGTTACCACACACATGCAGGCTCAAGCTGCTCCTCCCATGCCATGAGGTGGAGCTCGAGGAGAAAGCGCTGCTTACCGCCCCTGAGTTGAGGTCTCTCTTTACTCTCTTTGTGGGCTTTGCTTCTTGCTTAGGTCTTTGCTGGATCCCAGGGATCCACTTCTCTCCTTATTCCTCATGCTGTTATATGCCAGCATCCGGGCACCAAATCTTGGAGAAGCTGTATCTCTGCTGTTTACCACTCTGCTATCTTCTGTTTTAAGTACATCTCACTAAACTCCCCATGCTGGGCTTCAACTCAAAAGCCTCCCAGCCCAGCCTCAGTACTGGTACTCTTGCTGTGTGCCACTGTGTCCAGCCTTTCCTCTGCATCTGAGCAGTGGGTCGGAGGGACTATGAGATGTGTATGCCCCTCTGGGATCCCCGAGGAGCAGAGAGCCCTGAATGCAGGACAGGTCCCCCAGGTACTGCTTTTCCCATTTCCTCCTAAGGAAGTCACTTGTATCCTCTCTACTCCACAAACATATTTTCTGGCAAGAGAGGGGAGTGACCGCAGAGTTGTCTGAAAGAAGTGCGGGGTCTCATAGGTCCTTTGGATCTGAACTGAAAGGAAGGTTTCGGGCAAGGGAAAGGGAGGCTTCCGCTGGGAGGTGACCTAGAGGAGCAGGGGATCTTTCTCCACAAGGGCAAGTGAGCCCACAAGCAGGGACTTGGGGGTGGCTGGGACCAGAGTTGCTGCCTCCTCCTGAGTCTCATCTGCTCAGGTGAGGCAGAGAAAACCATTGCTTCCTTGTACCCTGGAGGAGAAGGGAAGCTTACTCACGAGGATCCTCCTTGGTGCGTGAGCTGGAGGCACAGCTGTCCTGGCTGCTGTGCACATAGGAAGCCTCACCAAAGCTCTCAGTAGCTCTCCACAGGTGGGAGAAGCAGTGTCGCCTTCCCCTAGTGAATATGTGATGGTTCTCTGGTATCTTTCCTGGTGGAGGTGTGTGTGTGTGTGTGTGTGTGTGTGTGTGTGTGTGTGTGTGTGTGTGTGTATTTGTGTTTGTGTTTGTGTAGGGCTTCCTGAATGTGTACTTTGATGTCACCTTGTGACTCTAGGAGCCCATGCATCTCACAAGATCATAGGGTCACAGCGGCCTGGGATTTAATTTCCTATGTCTTGGCCTATGCTTTCCTGCTTGCTATTCTTCATCCAATAGGAAGGCCAAGTTCTTTCCCGGCCCTAGGAAAATGAGTGAGTGAATGTCTGTCTGTCTGTCTGTTTGTCTGTCTGTCTGTCTCTCCATCTGTCTGTCTGTGCTGCTGCCCTCAGGCTGCAGTAGAGTCAAGGAGCTTTATGGAATGTTTTGCTCCCACGGTACTGACTTGGCCATTCATCACCTGAACTTACTCACTTCCAGGAGCCAGCAGGGAGCTTATAAAAATATTTTCTGTTCTTAAAGGTGGTGTTCACTCCACCTAACATGCATTAGTCTTATGACTCATTCCCCACTCCTGTTCCCCTTTGGCATTGTCATTGGAAATACTCATCAAAGTGTCTGAAGTCTGCAGAGCAGCTCTAATGAGCAGGTGCCCAGATGGGCCATGGAAGGGTGAGGTGGCCGTTTGTCAGTTCCCAGACTGCCCCGAGGCCCCGGCAGTCTCCAGCCTCCAAGCTGAAGCTTCCTCACCTGTATGTGGAAAGCTGGACTAGGAAATGTTTTATTCGGTCCAGTTTCTGTGAAGCCCACAAGTCCCTCAGACCACTTAGGGCTGGCTGGGGCCAGAGATAAAGGGTAAACGGCGTGAGAGCAGCTGGGCTCGAGTCTCTGGGGACTTGTTGACTTGTGACCCTGGGATGCTGCAGCCTTTGGCTTTTCCTGCAGCCAAGGGTGGAGACAGAAGTGGGAGCTGTCGGCAAGGAGGGTGGTTCAGCCTGGGCAAGTGAAGCCACACTTGGAAGAGATCCGTGGGAAGACCATGCAGGGAGAAGCTCCTCAGCATGGAATGCTTTCGGTCTAAAGCGGCTTCCGTTGGTGATAAATATGCCCAAGAGCATCGTGTTCTTTTCCGTCCTGACACGTGGATGTATGCACACACCACTTCTCATGAGCACTTCCTGTCCACAGTCAGTGGCCTTTAGGCTGCCAGGCTGCATCCTCAGCCCCTGAGCCTCACCATCCACCCAGGTCACGGGAGCTGTGGTGACAGACTCTGGCTGCCACCTGGGGCAGGGAGGTGCACAGGAAGCTCTGGGTGTCTTGGGGAACAGGCAACCACTGACACGTGGGCCTGTCTGAGATGCAACAGGGTGGGTGGCATTTGAGACAGAAATCAGACGCAGGCCTGGGGAGGCTCAGATAGTGGGTGCTGCAGGAAACAGCAGCCCAGCCAGGTGGCAGGGCTGACATCTAGGGACAGTGTAAGCAGACTTTGGGTCTGCTGAGTCACATGACTCCTTGTCCCATAGCTCGGAAGAGGAGTCACTCAGTGGTGGGGAGGTGAAGGCCCAGCCAAGGAAGCTGGTTGCTGGTTTGAATCCAGCTGTGTGCTACAACGTTTCACAATTGGCCCTGTGGTGGTTTTGTCAGTCCCAGGCTCTAGTCTGCTCCATTCCCAGCCTCTTGCTGTAGGATTCCCAGAGGTATGGAGGGTCACCCAGCAGGAGACCCTGCAGCCTGTGTGTTATAGGAGCTTTCAATCTCTGTGCCTGTGGCCCCCTAGCGAGGGTGTCTTAAGATCAGATAGAGGCGCTGTGAGCACTGCCTCCCTTACCTGCGTGGATACAGTGACCATTCAGGCAGGCAGACTGGGCTTCCATTTCTGGCTCCCGTCTTCCCTGGGCCTGGGCCCCTACCCACAAGACAAAGATACAGCAGAGGTGCTGCTTTCCAAGCCACATGGTGATTAACATGGCAGTGGCCCTGAGGCCCACAAACCGTCAGGTACACAGACCACACACAGCTGCCAGGAGCCTTGGATTTTTGTTCCTCAAAGACTGTCCTGGTTTCTCAAAATTGCCAGTAATAGTCACTGAGATCATTGTATCTTTAGGTCTTCAACC
Organism: Ctenomys sociabilis; assembly: GCA_004027165.1. Lineage (NCBI taxonomy): Eukaryota > Metazoa > Chordata > Mammalia > Rodentia > Ctenomyidae > Ctenomys > Ctenomys sociabilis. Next base: position 20,590 of record PVKA01009527.1, on the reverse strand, counting down.
TTAAGACAGGAAATCAGAGCATAGTATGTTGGCCTTGTAAAACTAACTGATAATACAGCGCACTGCTTTAAAATCAAATTAGTTATTAGGGGCAGTTTTGAGGTCATGTGACAGGGAGAAGGCCATCCTGTTTTAAGTTGGCCGTGGTGGGAGTAATTACACCACGAAAATTGGTGTGCTTTAAATCTGGCTGTTTTTCTGCCAGAAGCTAGTGTTTCAAATCAGACCAGAAAGGCCCAGCAGTTAGTTTCACAGTGAGTCCGAGCAGAGAGGAATCGCACAGCAGCCATGCCTGTGCTTCGACCCCACATCCTGCCGGGGTCAAAGTACCTCATGCTGTCTGCATCCTGGGTGACTTCCTCAGGTCGGGCTTCTGGAAGGAGTTCATGCTGAGTCTGGGAAGTTTGTGCAGAAAGCGAAATACAGGGGCTGCATAGGAGTTCTTAGCCTGAGTCTCAACCCTTCCCTACTTGCCTGCTTTCAGCTGTACGGACGGCGTGCGCCCTGGGAGGATCCGGCCAAGTGGGTGATGGACACATACCCCTGGGCAGCCAGCCCCCAGCAGCACGAGTGGCCCCCACTGTTGCAGCTGCGGCCTGAGGATGTTGGCTTTGATGGCTATGCCCTGCCGCGGGAGGGCTCCACCAGCAAACAAGTGCCCCCCAGCGATGCTGAAGGAGACCCGCTGGTAAGTCTACAGCTCCAGAGCAGCTCTACCCAGGCGCTGGCTCAGGTGGGGGGTGGGGAGGGGGTGTGGTGCAGGGCGTGCCAGAAGGTCCAGGTCACTGAGCCCGGCCTCGGAAGGCTGGGTACCCCCAAGACTAGAGACGCATGTGCCAATATTTTCTCCCATGCTTAGTTTTTCACCAAAGCCTTTACCCTGCCTGAAATTTTTTCTGGTATGAGGCCAGAGATTGAGTTTGACCCCCCTCATATAAATGTCCCTATGCCTGTTTCCTCTATTTTCCCTTTGAGTTGAGATGCCACCATTACCAGGTGCTGTCCTGGTCCTCCTATCTGTCCTACTGAAAAGGGAACAGAGGAAGAACATGCGGGGGACCAGGGAGCCCAAGCCTAGTGAGACAGCACAGACTGGAGGAGTGGTGGCCCTGGTCAGTGCTGGCCACTCCTCTAATCAGTGCTTGTCATCGTCTACCAGTCTACACCCCATACCTAGCTCTACCACCCAATTATCCTTCCCATTCTGAAGCCCCATAAAGTGAAAAAGAAGCAAAGATCCCCAGACCTCCCACGGTCAAGTAGCTACTATCCTACCTGAAATCTAGCCCGGAGCTCCTTCAGCACCAATGGCAAAAAAAAAAAAAAGCACAACAGAGAATATGGTTTACATTCCCTGATGAAAGAAAGTAGTCATCGGAGACTCCGTAGGATTAAAAGAGAACCGGTTTACTGTGCTGTCCCTGCTGGCCAATTGGTTTGCTAGATTAAAACTTTTCATCATAATAGGCAATCTGTATCGTGTAGGACAGGTAGCTGGGTTCTGCAGATGATTTAAACCTGAGCTGTCTGCTTGAAGGTGTTATGTTCGTGTCGCTAGCACAACCAGCTTGTAGGGTTCATGTAGTGATTTCCTGGAGAAAGAAAGACACTTTCCTTTTTTTTTTTTTTTTTTTTTCTTTTGTATTTTAGGGAAAGGCCTACAGGGTGTTCAGGGTCTTACTACTAGATCATTCTCATAGTGATTCTCCTGTTTACAGCCTCCAAGAGCTGGGATTACAGGCACACGCCACCACGCCCAGTCTCAATTGCCCTCTCAGAGCTCCTCGGGGCTGGGCTGCCATAGCAGGCCTGGATATGGAACCCCCAGCCCCTGTGCCTGCCTGCAGGCACTTTAATCTGCTGAGCTATTTGGCTGGCCCAAGAAGGACACTGTCATGGTGCCTGTAATGTAGCCACTGAGTCTTTTGGGTGTGCTCAAGCTCATGGGATCTTAATGTACATCAAAACAGGCTTTAGAACATGTAGAAGAAAGAGCAACTTCCTGAGACAGATTTTGTTTCACTCACTGAGCTGAAACTAAGGTGAGAGGCTTTTCGCAGAATTTCTTTTCCAAATCCAGGTCCCCAGAAGTGGGTCGGGGCAATCCAGCCACCCTCACTTATCCAGTTAGGTATTTGATGTTTCTCCCAGGGCCCACACCCCCTGCCCAGGACCGTGATAACTGTTTCCTGGTGCTGTCCCCCCTGAGCCTGAATCCCCCACAAGGACCACACTTGGCTCTGGTTCAGCACCACCGCTGTCGTGCACCCAGAATGTCCTATGAGTGAATAGCAGATCCCAGCTGCCTAGGGTTGTCTGTGGTACTTCCAAGCCACCTCCTCCTCTCCATGGCTCTGCAGGTGGACACCGCTCATATCCTCCGGCCTGGCTCCTGTGGGAAGCTCTGCATAGTGTCTGAGGGGCAGTGAGATTTCATACCTTAGCCCAGGGCGGCCCTGTCTCCTATCTTCTTTGCTATGTGAAATAGAAAACACACAATTCAGAGTTCTGTGTAAATTAAAAGATCCCCCTCCATTCCCAAACAACTGGTCAGTAGGGTGCAGCTGTGAGAAGACAGTGGAGTTTGTCTCTAAGAGCTTCCTTCGAGTTAGGTGAAGAAAATGTGCCAAACAGGTGTGCCGAGCTAGCCCATCCCTAATGGTCCAAGGCACACGGTGCCTGTCCACACCCCATCGGTCCTGCTGTACAGGCACTGCAGTTCTCCTGTCTACATATGACAGCCTGGAGGATGGAATGCCTTAGTAGGCATCTGCCGTCATCACCCGACACCTGCTCTGCCTGTAGCTGGTGTCTCCACCACTTCCCTGAATCAGCAGCTCCCCCCTGGTCTAGGGTGAGAGCCAGGAGCCCCGAGGGACTTCCTGTTTCTCAAGGGCTGGATGTGTGTCCCACAGGTTATCAATGACAGCACCTGTGTTGTCTGCTACTAAGATGACACCTATACCCAGCAGAAGGGTGATGTCCAGGGAAGGTGTGCCGCACCCCAGGGGGAAAAAATAAATTTCATACTTACTAAGGACTTTTTGCTTTGTTTTCAATGCTGCATGTGTATTAACCCAGTCTGTACTGGGACATCACAGGGCAGGTCTACTGTTGACTTACAGTGGACCAGTAAAGGAATAGGCATGCAGGTTAAGCCTCTCCCCAAGTCGTGCAGCCAGAGGGCGGAGCGGCTGGGCCTTGATTCTAGGGAGCTACCCCCAGCTCTGCTGCCCATGCCCACGTAGCTGCCCTGACCCCGCTCCTGCTCTCTGCCCTTCCCCCAGATGAACATGCTGATGCGGCTGCAGGAGGCAGCCAACTACTCCAGCCCGCAGAGCTACGACAGCGACTCCAACAGCAACAGCCACCATGACGACATCCTGGACTCCTCCCTGGAGTCCACGCTGTGACAGAGGCCTAGCCGTGGGGCCTGCCCGCCACCTCCGCTCCTCATCCCTGTTCATCGCATCCATATCGACGACTTCCTGAGCCAGCCGGCTGCGTGCAGCCAGTGAACCACAGAAACACCGCATCCTCCGCCCCTCACCCAGCCACCACCCGCAGGGGATGGCCTCCTCCCACAGTGACGACTGCACTGTCTTCTGTCGTACTTCCCTCCTCGTTTTGCCTTGTTGCTGTGACCTCCACAGAGACACGGAAGATACTTCTCGGGAAAGGATCGTTGCCATTGAAATGAAAATCACTGACAGAGAGCCCATTGGAAGCTCTGAAAGCAAGACAGCATCCTGCCCGGAGCTGCCCAGGGACAGAAGAGACAGGAACAGAGTGGGTGCCGCTGACAGCTCAGAGCCGCCTGACCTCCCCAGCCCGGCACAGAACTGGTGCTAGCGGGGCACTGGCTGTGGCCACCCTCCCTGTGCTGCAGAGCTCCAGCCGGGCAACCTAAGATGAAAATGTACCTTGCTTTTCTATTGCTTACGCAGCGCTCTCCTTCTCCGAGGGGTGTTTTGCCTGTTCTCCTTCGGCCCCTATTTCGGGCCCCCAGCCCCTGGTGAGCCACACGAGGGCATGGCTGAGTCAGAGTGTGAGCAAGCGCGCAGGCGCGGCTGTCCGTGCAGAACGGCATGTGTCTGTCCCCTTTGTTATGTCTTCAAGAATCAGGTTGCTTTGTATTTCATTTCTCTGCAAACACTGTGTATATTGCGAAGCGTTCTACCCTGGAGAACGGATGCCCTCGGTGAAGTGAGGTTGAGTGTGTGTCTCCCTTCTGAGCTCATTTACTTTTGAAGATGTCTCTCCTTCCGCGCTTGGTGAGAATCCATCCTTTGGTGAGAGTTAGAGCCACAGGACTTTAGTTTTGGTTTAGCTGGGTCTGCTCCGTTTTGGCTTTGAGTTATCCATCTTCACTGTTCTACACACTCGCCTCCTCTGGCCGGGGCGGGCAGCTCGTGTCCTTGCAGGTGGCTGAGGACCGCCGGGTCCTCCTCCTGGGGGAGCCTGGAACCTTGCCTTTCCTTCACTCCTCCAGGGTCAAAGTCACTCTTCGGGCACCCCAGCCCCGACTCAGCGTGGGCGGTGAGGACACCTCGCAGAAGACTTGCAGTTTTCCTCACGACCAACGCAGGGCAGCTCAGCGGGAGGGGTGCGGCCACCCTCTCCGGAAGCCCAGCCCTGCCCTCGGCCGGCCAAGCCACGCTTGGCCTGTTCGGTGCTGTCCTTCCCAAAGCGAATGCCTTACTGGGTTTGTACTGACTGTGCTCCTTCGCCTGAGTGTTGTGCCTGCCTGATGTTTTTGTTTTGTTTTCCCCACCAAACAAACAGGGCTAAACAGTCAAGGATTCCTTAGAACTCCTCAAGTCGCTGTGACCTTGCTCATCCAAGACTTGTGTGTGTGTGTGTGTGTGTGTGTGTGTGTGTGTGTGTGTGTGTGTGTGTGTATGTATGCATGACCATGGGAAAAAGAAAAAGGAAAATAAATCCATTTTTTAGGTTCTTGTCATCTCCAGCTGACAACCTGACAGGACAATGACCTTCGTCACCAGTCCGGTGAGCGCGACCCTGCTGGTTCCTTCGGCTGGGTCTTTGCTCACTGCAATTTTCTACACCAAGAATGATACCTCTTTGAGTTGTTGGTTTCTGCTCTATAAAGAGAATTTTTATTGAACCCCAGTGAGGGTGGCTTTTTGTTTTTTGTTTTTAATGATCAAGGTTTTATTCCCTTTTTTTTTTTCATTTCTTTTTCTGAAGGTTTGCGTCTTGACATTTTATTCTTAGTTTCTCATCATAAGAGCTTGATGGAAACTGCCCAATATTGCTTGGAATAACACCCCTGTGTTCCATTTTTGAAAGGAGCCAGGGAATATGCTCCACTAACTGGTGACGAGGAGAAAACCTCTCCACGCTGTCCCTGCTCCCATCTCAGTCAGCTCAGATGCAGTTCTGCTCAGCCTTCGTGAGTCATCAGGGTGTGGGTGTGTCTTACTCTGTCTTGGTTTTTAATAAAACTTTCAACCATATATTTATGGCTCCTGTGGCAGGAGCCAAGCCCTGCGCCTTCTGGTAAGCCTGAAGGGTGGTCCTTCTCAGACGATGTATCTCCCAGCGATGACCTTACATGCTCATACTGTGAATTTAGGAGGAAATGAAACTGACCTCCTCCCCCTCCTCCTCCCCTCGTCATTTTCCCTCCCCCTCCACGGTTTACCCATTGACCTGGCGAGTAGACACCTGCCGATGTTATTTGAAACTTGGGGATTTATTTTTCTTGATGATACCCTCTCCTGTCTGTCACCCGTACCCCAGACTTCCCTCCCCCACTGGGTCCAGACTCAGAACCAAGACCTATGTCCCTGGTGCTGCCTCCTGGGCAAAGAGTGATCTCAAGTAGTGGCCCTCGTGTGACCTCACAACTCAGCATCCTTCCTAAAGTTTCGGGAAGCAGGGTTGTCTTGATATGCCTATTCCTTCTTTTGGCCATATTTTTACTGTAGTGTCACTCACCTTTGACAAAGTGACTTCGTACTCATTTAGGGCTCTGTCTGAAATGCTTCCATTTTGCCTTTTCCTATTGTTAGGCTGATTTTGAAATGTATGAACTTCTATGCAATACATAAGATGAGTTACTAATGGAAGCCAAAACTTTTCTTCCCAAACTGCCAAGAATTATACAGGCCAGCCATAAATGAGGTGGGGATAGCTTTTAAGTTCAGGTCGGGGTTGGGGTGGGGCGGGACAAGAAACAAAATTTGCCTAGACCTTGGTCACAACCTTGGAGATGTTTGTTTTTTCATTTTCTTGTTTAATGCCTAAACCTCCAAATCAGTATATTCAAATTTGTCTGGGGCAAATCTACTCCAAAAGGAAAAACAACCTGACTTCGTGGATATTAAATGGAAGGCTTGCTGTTTTGACCTAGTTGTTTCCAGTGGAGCAGTTTATGAAATATGTTGTATAAGATGTACATTTTTTCATTGTAACATAGAAATTGTAAATAATTGATTAAAGTGCTGCATTTTGATGAATTTTTTCTAGCCATTTTTAAAGAGAAAACTAGGAACCGAGTATTTTGTGTACGGTATGTTTCCATTTTCCTCCCACTCCTCCTGTCACCCTTCCCTATTTAATTTTCATTTGTCATGAGGATTTTGGATTTGCCAATGGTCTGCTGGAGATCATGCCCCACGTCATAGAGCATAAAGCTGATGATTGTACCAGTCTTAAATTATTCATAATTCAATAAAATTGATGCTTATTTATTCAAATGAGCGGTTTGTCTTGTCTGTGCTAGAGCAGACCCCACCGGCAGCCCAGCTGCACGCCAGAAGAAGTGGCTCTTCTGGGGGGCGGGGAACACAAAACATCTGCAAACCGCTTTCCTCCCAGTGTGTCACCAGCACCCCTTTCTTCTTGGTTCCCCACCAGAGTTACCACATGTTGAGCTTATTAGAAATGCAGAGCACAGGCCCTGTCAAAATTCTTAAATCAGAGACATCTTGGGGACTCACTGGTGCTGATTCAGTAGGCCCAGGCGACCCTCAAGATTCTCAGCTATTTCTGTTTTTTTTCATTCAACTATTATTTTTAGTTTTATTTTTTTGTGGGGTACAGTGGGCTAATGTGTACTGTGCGTAATTGGCAAACTGGGACAGCCAGCATTCGTGTGCCCTTAAGCACTGTCCGTCTCTTCGTAAGTTTGGAACCTCCCTTCTAGGTCTTTGCAGAGTAGATGCCCACTGTAACCTAGAATCACTGTACCATGTCTCACACCACTAGTGTTATTGCACTACAGGAAGTAAAAATCCCACTAGCTGGGAGGAGGCTCTGAGTAGGATACCCACAAGGCCTCTGCCCAGGAGTGTTCAGTAGATTTAGAAAGCTCAGGCTATTAGGTAAGCAGTATAGTCTGTCCTATAGGAGACAAGAATCTTTGGGTCCGATCTATGCAATATATTCACAAGGTGCCCATGCAGGGTCCATGTATCCCTGAGCCAGTGGCCTGCCTGATCCCGCTCTGGCAGGTCCCAGACACTTGAAGGACACCAGGCAAGTGTTTGTAAGATCCCTGCAAGGGGACTCGGTAGACCCCGTGTTGGGGCTGTTATCCTTACTGCCTAACAGAATCCTAGCTCCGGTCTCTCCAATTCCCACTACACAAAGCATGTGGCTTCCTGTCCATCTCAGCCCCAACTCTGACCTACCCCTTCTTCCCACCACCCTCCCCAGCCTCCAATGATCGGTGTTCTGCTCCCTCTAACCATACCAACTTGAAACTTTCACAGATGAGTGAGAATAAGCAGGCTTTGCCCCTCTGTGCCTGGCTTCCATGTTTCACTTAAGTTTCTCCGTTACCACGTATGAAAGTTTCATTTTTCTTTCTGATAACTTCCCATCGAGTGTCCTCTGTCTATCTGTCGCTGGGCATTTTGGCTGACTCTATGACGAGGTGTCACAAATTGTGCTCCTGTAAACATGGGGTGCGGGGATCTCTCTGATCCAGTGATTTCATTTTCTCTGACCATGCACGATTGGGGGATTACTGGGTCATACCATAGTGCTGTTTTCAATTTTTTAAGGAATGTCCATACTGTTTTCCACAATATCAGCACTATTTTACTTTCCATCAACAGTGTATAAGTTAAGTTACCCTTTCTCCACATTCTCGCCAATGTTTGCTACTCTTTTGTCATTTTGATGGTGGCCCTTCCATAAGGGGTGATATGACATCTCCGATTCTGTTTCTGAGGAGCTCCCCAGCGCAGTGCTCGCTGGACCACCCTTGGAGGAAGAAGCAAAGCCAGTGTCTGTCTGGCCCTTGTGTTGGCCCCTTAGTACTAAAGATCTTTCAAGGTATCACATGCCTGCTGGTTGTAGATTGCTGCCTACATACTCAAACAGAAGCTGCAAGGCATCCTTCCTCCAGGGCATTTTAGAAGTGAGGAAACCAGGCTCGCAGTGAATAACTCACGGATAATTAAGAGAGAAGAGAGTTGGAATTGCAGTCCCGCGGACCTTAGCAGGGTTCCCTTCAATCTCAGAGACCTCATCCCCCTTTGTGCCTATGTCTGGAGCAGACACAGAAGCGGGGAATGACGTCACAGCCTAGGAAGCAGTTCAAGAGCAAAAGCAAAATCTTGAAATGCCAGGAGTCGGTCCTGTGGATCCCACACAGCTGGCCAGTGACACAAGCTGTCTCATCCAGTCTGGTGCACAGGGGTGGTCTGGGCGTAGGGAACCAGTTTAACATGAGCAGTTTTTAATGCCTGTCCAAAAGGGGGAGGGGGTACCACAGTACTGCAAATAGGGATCCTGAATCCCACAGTGTTTGCATGTCATATTCTACCCCATTGCTACATGATATATTCTGAAATTTAAGAGACATAAAGAGCTTAATGGACAAGGAGACTTTAAAGAGAGGAGAAGAGACGAAAACCATATTTGGGTGTACTTACTGGCATCAGCCTTTGTCCTGAGTTTTATTTTGTGACCAACAGCATCTCCCAATAGATATTACTTCCACCCTATAAGGGAAAAAATGTTAAATAGCTTCAAATCATGGTAAATGACATGTAGTAGAAATGGAACTCTCAGGTCGGTTGGTTCTATAGTGCACACTCTGCTACACCGTGATGGACCCCACCAGGCTTGTCTTTAAGGGCAGGATCACGAGTTCCTTCTGTCTTTGTTATCTGTTGCTGCATTCACAAATTTCCCCAGCGCAACATTTTCTCATACTTTCTGCTGACCAAGATGCCATCCAGGCTTGCTGGGTGCCCTGTCTGCCTTGGAGCTTTTTACAAGACGACAACCGACATGTCTTAAATATTTATAAGGAATGTTAAAAGTGCTAGCTAATCGGGCATGCTAGTGCACGCTTGTAATCCCAACACTTGGGAGGCTGAGTCAGGACCATTGCTTTGAATTTGAGGGTCAGCCTGAGCTCCAAAGTGAGTTCAGCCAGCGTGAACTCAAGAGTGAGAGTCTGTCTCTAAATAAATAAATAGATACAGTAACCATAGAAAGCATCATATTTCAGATTAGGAGCTAAAGATAACTGCACTTCCCCTTAACACCATACTAAAGATATTTGCCAATGCAGAGAAGCAAGAGCAATTATGGAAATAGAAATGGAGAACGAAGTCAGACTGCATTTACAGGCAACATTACAGAATACACTCAGCTATTCCAATAGAATTCAGAGATATATCATAAGAAATAAGTAAGTTTAGGGGCTGGGAAGATGGCTCAGTGGAATAAGTGCTTCCCTGGCAAGCCACAAGGGCCTGAGTTCAATCCCTGGAATGGCCAAAAAAAAAAAAAAAATCAGTACAGCAAAATGGTCAAGAATTCGTAGAATACCAAGAGCCAGCCAGATAACACAGCAGATTAAAGCACCTGCTTAGGCAGACATAGTCACCAGGGTTCAATCTATGGTGTGCTATGCCAGCCTCATTCCCAGGGTATGCTGAGACAGCGATTGAGAGTGGGTATGGGGGCCCAAGCCTGTAATCCCAGTGCTTGGGAGGCTGAAAACAGGAGGATCCTGTGAGTCTGATCTATGTAGTGAGACCCTGTAGACCCTGTACTAAATACATTTAAAAAAATAATAATACTAAAAAGAATTTGTGGAATACCAATTTGACACAAACGTCAAATACTTAGGGATTAAGCCAATAAAAGATGTGTGAGATCTCTACAGAGATAAGGCATCTATAAATCCTGCCCCAAGTGAATGGAGAGAAATATTGTTTTTTAAAATTTAAAAACTTAGAAAGCTGCATGTTCGGCTAACAGAGATTATAGATGAGATAGACTCAAAAACCTAACATAGGCGGCAGGAGGGAAGATGGTGGGTGAGGAGAAGCTGCCCCCTGGCTGGGAGAAGCGCAGGAGCCGCGGCTCAGGCCGTGTATACTGCTTTAACCATATCACCAAAGCCAGCCAGGGGGAGCTACCCAGCGGCAGCAGTGGCCATGGCAGCGGCAGCAAAAACGGGCTGGGGGAGCCTGCCAGGGTCCGGTGCTCGCACCTGCTGGTCGAGCACAGCCAGCCCAGGAGGCCCTCGTCCTGGCGGCAGGAGATCACCCAGACCAGGGAGGGGCCCTGGAACTGATCAACGGCTACATCCAGAAGATCAAGTCGGGAGAGGAAAACTTTGAGTTTCTGGCCTCACACAGTTCAGCCACTGCGGCTCGGCCAAGGCCAGGGGAGACCTGGGTGCCTTCAGTGGAGGTCAGACACAGAAGCCATTTGAAGATGCCTCATTTGCGCTGCGGACAGGGGAGATGAGCGGGCCAGTGTTCCTGTCCTCAGGAATCCGCATCATCCTCCGCGCGGAGTGAGGCCGCACGACCCGCGCCCACACGATATTTATTGTCCCAGAAAGGCTGGGGAGGGGCTCATAGACTGGAGGGCTCGTCTTCTCTGTTCCCTGTGCTCCCGTGGTCAGGGCGGCCCCCCCAGACACCTTGACTTCAGAAGAGCAGCAGGGGGGAGGCGCCAGGCCCAGAAGGGGGCACCAGGGTCCACCTAGTTGCAAATGCTGATGGTTGCACAGTGCCCAGGCCAGCTGGCCATGGGCCCAGGGGCAATAGCCGGGTCGCAGCGACCTCTGCCTCCTCTATTAAACCGGAACCACTTTGGGAAAAAAAAAAAAAAAAAACTAACGTAATTTGTGAATTTGACAAAATGATTCTAAAATTTATAGGGAAAACACAAAGGGCGGAGCACAGCGATGCAGAGCCGGGAGAAGGCTGTCTGCCACATAGCAAGCCTCACTACGGTTGTCAGTTTGGTGCAAAGTTTGGCAAACAGTTCAAGAGAACCGGATAGGTGTCCTTCAGAAATTCAGCACACATGGCGCATTGCTACACAGAGCTGAGAATACTGACTCAGGCCAAAGGCCTTACCTGACCGAGACATACCTCGGACTCACTGACCTCAGCGGACCCTGATCCCCGCTATGAGGTTGATGCTCCGACTGTCCTCAAGGCTCACCAGAGGCCCCACTTGGGAAAGGCCTTCCGTGTTGGGGCACGGGCTCTCAGGAAACAGGATAGATTTTCAGCCATCAGCTGTGGTTCATTGTTCGCCTGGTGATAATTGCAAGTAGGCGTTTACAGCTATCGTGGCCCTGGTGGACCGCATTTTCTGGGACGAAGATCTGGCTCCCCCCTCTGGACACACGATGAAGTGTGGCTAAGCGTGCGCTGGAGGAATGGAGGTTAAGGGAGGGTGAGGACAGCGCAGCCTGGCCTCGCACTCAACTGTAGCAGTGCAGGCAGCAGCTCGTTCTGCCGATGCTTCTATTTTGCGTCTTTTTAAAAAAGAGATCATAACCCTGAAGGCTCGGTGCATGCAGGAGATGGGAGGCAGAGCGATGGCGGACCCGGTTGGCTCCTCCATCTGCTCCTGCATGATTTCACCGGAACCCACTTTGCACAACCCTGCGGCCACTGGCAGCCACAGTAACCTGTTCCTCTACTGCTCCACCTGAGACTTTTCTTAGTGCCACACAGACCGCTTCTACCCAAGTGCCGTGCAGCCCACAAGGTCCGAGCGTTCAGTCTCCAGGGGCCAATGTAGGCCCATCTTCCCCCTTCTCCTCTGCGGACATCACCTAAAGCTCATTTGAGGGCCTCCATTAATCATGATCCAGGGACACTGGCAAGGGAATTTCACTCCCCTCCTCCACGCACCTTGTTCCTCCGTAATCGGCCAGCTCCAAGGCAGGAAGGTCACGGCTGAAGGTTACAGCAGAGCAAAGCTGCTCCCTTGGCGATGGCCAGGAAGGCCAGCTCCACTCACACCCTGTTTGCCATCCTCTGGTACTGTTTCAAGCTGCCAGAAAGATGCCTGTGCTCCAGCATATAAGTACCGAAATGCTCACAGCAGGCTGGAACAAGCTCCACATCCCCTGACGGTGAAAGGATAGAACTGTGATGAGTCACTGTCACACAGCAAAACGTTTGTGAGTGTGCGTGGAGTTAATGCTGAGCGAACGCAGCCAAGCACTGCAGGATGCCTTCCATGTATAGGGTTCACAGCAGTGCTTGGGAATCGGTGCGTGCACGGGGTGGACAGCAGGTGAGAAACACAGGGCAGGGCAGCAGGACGGAAGGTTGAAAGGGGCTCTGGGCTGCATCAAGGGTCTGCGATTTCCTGACTTCTGTGGTACTGTATGAAGTTTTGAACTCTGCCGAAATAGGGTCCCTGATGTACTGTTAGGAGGTGAGATATGATTAGTCCATGAGAGCTCTGCCCTTGCCAATGGTATTAGTGTCCTTATAAGAGAGACTCCAGAGAGCCAACAACATAGCTCAGCAGACTAAACACCTGCTTAGGCAAGCACAGGGACAGGGGTTCAATCCCCAGCCCCATCACTGGGCACGGTGAGTGGGTCACAAAGACTGGACGAGGTGGCACATGACTATAATCCAAGCTCTGGGGAGGTTGAAAATCAGAGGATCTCTTTGAGGCTGAGCTGTGTTGTGAGACCATGTACAAAATGCATTTTTAAAAAGGAGACTTTAGAAAACCCACTGGCCCATTCTGCGGTAAGAAGACGCAGAGAAAAGGCACCAGCTATGAAGCAGAGTGTAAGTGCTTGCCAGACCCCAGATCAGCCTGTGTCCTTTGAGCCTGGACTTCCCAGCCTCCAGAAATGTGTATGCATGTGGGGGGAGGAGATACCTTACTGTGTAGTTCAGGCTGGCTTTGAGCTCACTTTGTAGCCCAGGTGTAGACAGGTGGACTCAGACTTCCAATGGTCCGCCTGTCTCAGCCTCCTCAGTGCTGGGATTACAGGTATACACCAACACACCCAGCTTGTGGTGGATTTCTACTATTTATAAACTTTCTGGCACCTAGAATCCCAGCCCCTGGTAAAGCTGCAGGAGGAGGATTGTGAATTACGGTCCTGGCTGGGGGTATGGCTGAGCACTCCCTGGGTTCAGTTCCCAGCACTGGTAAGTAAGTAGCCACCCAGCTTACGGCGTCATGTCATTGCAAGAATGGACTAGGATGGGTGTGGAGCACACCAGTGTTTGCTTTACATCACTGGGCTGTATGTCTCGGCTATGCTTCAGATGAAGAAGGCTTTTGAGCAGAAAGCACCAGCCCAAGCCGACTGGGTGGGAGCTGGGGGTGGGGTAGCACCAATGTGATGAGCGTGCAGTCACCTGTCCCCAATTGCTATCTTGAAAGCCAGCCTGTCCTTGAATCCATAGACTGAGGACTCAGTGTTCATCTCTCTTGGCCCAGCTCATGTGTGAGCTTGGCGAGTCTTAGACCTCAGTGCCCTCTTAAGTAAAGCAAGGCAACCACAGCTGGTGTGCAGGACGGGGAGCATGGTGTGCAGAGAGCGCCAGACATGGAGACTGCCTCCTCCTCCTTGTTCTCCTCCTCTTCCTCCCCTTCTCTCCTCCCACCTCTGACTGCCGACCTGCCCACCTGCACCATGTCCCAGGTGTCTCAGGCTTGGTGTTACAGGCAACACTGCCACAGCGATGGGCAAAACAAGAACTAGGTTCTAGAGCCCTTAGGGATCTAAACACCCTAAGGGCGTGGCGGTCCTTGAGGTCCTTCCCAGCCAGGACCATAATTCAGCCACCTGTCGCCCGACCAGAGTGGGTGTGCACGCTGGAGTCCTAACCAGCCTGACCACTGCTGGCCCAGGAAACAAGGTAGAAACTCTGATGACAGCCTCGTCCCAGTGAGGCAGCCTCCCGCAGCTCCACATTCAAGGGCAGCAACTAGAGGTAGCGCTAATTACCATACAGTGCCACAAGTGGGCAGCAAAGCCCAAGCAATGCGGCGTGCTCAAACGCTGCAGTCTATGTCTCCCTTCCTCTCTCTATCAATGACTGAGCTGATCCTCAGACAATGAGTGCAGCAATCTCTCCTACACCCAGAGCTTGGAGGATGGCGTTCCCTTCCATAGAAAGAGAACAGGAGAAAGCATCGTGTGCATCAGGCACTTTAGGCCAATAATTTGCCTTCATTGATTCATGTAATTCACAACCCACCTCCTGTCCCCATAAAGTAACTGGCAAGGACCTTATAGTGAGGCCCAGAAAGGGATAACTTGAACCCAGAGCCCATCCCCCAGAGCTCGGGTTCTACCCTTACACCACACTGCACCTCTCTTGGGTGGCAGCTGCCACCCAAGCACTGCCATCCAGGACCTCCTGCCCTGCCCCGCAGGGGAAAAGGTCACTAGGGGAGGAAACTGAGGCTGGGGAGGGAACCACCCTGGACCTCGCCCTGAGCTGGGCAGGAGCCCCGGCACCTTTGTTCTCTTTCCCTAGCACCTTAGGATTCGGCCAGTTTCATGGGCTCCAGAGTGGCTGAAGGCTCCTAGTTTGCTGGCCGTGACCCTGGGCAAGTGGCACTGCCTGAAGGCAGACAAAGCACTTCCACCTGCAGCAGAGGCGGTGAGTGTTCCTCCCCACACCTACCACCCTCTGTTCCTAACTGGACCCTGGCTTGTTGAAGGTGTCCACCCTGCCTGGAGAGAGATGACCCTGGCCCCAGTGCCATCAGCCACTGTAGCAGCAGCGAGGGGGCCAGTACAGAGGTGGAGTCCCCGCCATCCTTGGGCTCACAGGCACAGTAGCTGAAGCTGGGGTCCCCAGAGCAGAAGTGCCCTGGACTGGCTATGGGGGCTCCTGGCAGATCCAGGGAGATGCCGTTAGTGCCCGGCATGCAGCAGGCATCAGGATAGTGGAAGTCCCACTACCACCAGTTGACTCAGGCAGGGAGCTCAGAGGCTGGAGGACACAGGGTAGACCTCACTCCACAGAGGGAGTGGGGCCAGGCATTCCCAGTGCTCCTCATACCACAGGAAGCAGAGAGTTTGCTGTCCTGTGGGACAAGGTTTGCATGCTGTGTCCTGGGGTTGCAGGCCTGGAGCTGTCCCAGCTACGGAAAGGCTCAGGCTGCACAGTGGTGAAGGGGCCTCGCACACACAGTAAGCCATGAGTCCACAATAATTTGTGGAAGGCAGGCTGCAGCCATGCTGCACCTGACAGCCGAGCCTAGGCATCTGTCTTTTCCCGGGCAGCTGCGAAGGGGGCCTTTTGGAAAAGGACAAGAATCATTCTGGGTGACAGAATGAGGTGGAGGCCTTGCGGTCAGAGGAGATGTCACAGAGCAGTTCTGTCTTCCCAGCGGTGGGTTGGCCTCCCACATCAGTGGCTTAAAGTCCCACCAACCTGTGCATGACTTAAATGGGGAAATTGCCTTCAATTCTAGGTGTCTGCCCTTGTTTAACATCCAGCCCCTGGGGCCCATGAGAGAGCTCAGTGGACTAAACTGCCTGCTCAGGCAAGTGCAGGGACCAAGGTAAGACCCCAGGCACCACAAGCCACACCAGCCACATTCCCAGGGAGGGCTGAGCTGACCACAGAGTCTGGGCATAGTGGCGCACACCTGTAATCCCAGCGATGGGGAGACTGAAAACAGGAGGATCACCGACCATGAGTCCAAGCTGCGTAGTGAGACCCTGCAACAACCAAAGACATTAACAAACAAACAAACAAACAAACAAATAAATAAATAAATAAAATGCATCCCCTCCCTGGCCCCTGGAGGCAGCAGCTTGTATGATCATTGCTTTAAACCAGCAGTACCTGTGAAAATCAGTGCTGGCCCCTGAGAGATGGGCTGTGTGTGTGTGTGAGCACACATGTGTGGGGGTAACTGATTCAGCATTTGCCAATTGAGAGAAGGAAGAGGTGAATTCTCTCATGTGCTTGAAGGTGACACTGAGACGGATGCCCCCGAGTGACCCCAAAGGGTGGGGCATCACCATCCCCCTCCCTGGCATGGAGCTCCTTCTGCACTTGTCACATGGATATGTGCCCAGCCCTCTCACCTCTTGCCACCTGGGACAGATGGGGACCGTGTGAGACCAGAGGGGCAGGATAAGGTGAGATCATCCCCTAGAGGCCTTGGGAAGGTGAGGCACCTCTCAGAGCTGGAGGGTGGTGGGGCAGATGGCCAGGGCCTCCGACTGGCAGCTGCCTGGGCACAGGGCATTGGCCACACTTGTTTACTCATTCCTTTCCTGTCTTTGGTCCGGGCACAACATGGACCCTGCTCTGAAAAGAGACCCAGAGATGCCTGCTGGAGGATCCTGGTGAAGCGTCCTTCCCAGCTGGGCCAGTCCCCAGTCTGAGGCCAGTCCCCTTGCACTGTCCACCTTTCTGCCTATTTTGGTGCTGCTGCCTGGAGAGCCTTTGTGTGAAGCTGCTACCGGAGCAGCTGCCTGGCTGCTACAGAACAAGGACTGCAGAGCCTCGGCCTGGGAGGTGAGCAGAGCGTGAGGAGAGCTGGGGCCTGGACAGCACTCTTGAATGGCCACTCAACTCTGCGGCCCCTCGGGCTGATTCTCTTGTAAGGAAATCACAAGTGTGCTTGCCACTCCTACCACTGTTGCCAAGTCTTGTGTCCAACAGTGCTGCTAGTTCTCTGTCTCCTGCTCGGTGGACAGCACTTCGTGGCTTCCACTTTGGTGGTTCCACCTTCTGCAAGGGCAATGCACAACACTCAGGGAGCAGGTGAGGAAGTAGGTGCTGATGGGAGAGGGACCGGAGGGTAGACAGCAGGTTCTGGTGGGAGGGGACAGAAAAAGACTCACATAACCTTGGCCATGTACCCCAGGCCCTATTATACTCTCTGTGGCATGACAGGGGCCACAGGCAGAATGGGGTAGGGTAGCATGTGATTTGGGTTAGGGCAGAAGGGGGCTGGTCTCAGTGGGAGGCCTTCTCAAGGGATGTGGACCATTCAGTGAACTCAAGAGTAGTCACCGAGTGGGAGCAAGCACAGGAGAACATTGGGGGACAGAGAAGGAACAGGAAGGGGTCAGGAGATGGCTCGGGGCTGGAGGCTGCAGCCCGGAGGTGGAGGCCCAGTGACAAAGCCAAACCCTCCTTTTGAGTTCAAGTCACAGACAGAGACCTTTAAATTTCCCTCACTGAGTGCTAGCTACGAGCCTGCACACAACGTGGGCTTCCCTGGATGACCATCCCACCAGCACCAGCACTTGCCTTGCATTTACGGAGTGTAGTGAGTGCCCAAGTGCTCCGAAACTGGCTGGAGGCCCCAAGGTCAGCAAGCAGCACAGCAGAGCTTCCAGCTCCGCAGGTCTCACTGCTGCGGCCATGGGGTTAAGCCTTGCCCAGCCTGCACCGCTGCTGAGAGCAGGTGCTGTATGGTGGGTGGCCCCAGGCAGGTGTCAGTGAAGGGCTAACAGGTGCTGTGAGTTAGTTACACCTGTGAGTCATTTAAGGAGCCCCTGTCACATGCAAACCATAGGAAAACCCTGAGTACCTGTTACCCAGACTTGTGACCTGCTGTGACAGAAGGAATTGGACCCAAACTGGTTTTAAGATTTTTATTTTCAATGATCAAGAGAAAATGTACTGTCCAAGAGGCACTTCGTACAGGAGGAAGGATGACTGACGGATCCCAACTGTCACTCTCTGCTGCGCGGAGCTCGGCTAAGACACTTCAGGGCTTAGGCTCCGGGAGTCCATCATTAGGAGAGCAGAATAGGGCCTGGGGCGGGGACCAATTGTTTAGCTGACTCTAGCAATCATATTTTGATACATCGGGTTAGCCTTGAACAAGATCACCCACTGATTTAGAAATAGGAGAAGCTAACACAGAGCAGCTCCTCCCCCAAGCATTCCCATGGAAAGCCATTGTGACGAGGTGCTCCCCAAGGGTTCACGTGGAAGGTTCTGCGCTGTAGCTCCGCAGTAGACTTCCTCTCCCTCCTCCACTCCCTCCCAATTTCTCTTTCCCTTCTCTCCTCCCCCTCTCCTTCTTCCTCCTCCCCTCCCCTTCCTATATCTCTTCCTCTCCCTCCTTCTTTCTTTCCTCTCCCTCCTCCCTCTCCTCTCCCTTCTCTCCCAGCTCTCCTTCCTCTCTCCTCTCCCCTCTCCCTCTCCCCCCTCCTCTCTCTCTTATCCCTCTTCCTCCCCCTCCTCCTCTCCCTTCTATCTCCTCTCCCTCCTCCCTCTCCTGTCCCTTCTCTCCCTGCTCTCCTTCCCCTCTCCTCTCCCTCCTCCCTCTCTTCTCCTTCTTCCCACTCCCCTCCCTCTTATCCCTCTTCCTCTCCCTCCTCCCCCCATGGATCCAAACCATCCCTTAAGAATTCCCAAAGTAGACACACAAAGCAAGGCCTACCCAGAAGAGGAATCACCAAGCGTCTTCTCTCTGCCCAGCACATGATCTCACCTCAGGAGGCCCTGTGCACAGCTGGATGTGTGGGGCAAGGGCCAGGACCCCCATATCCACTCTCCCCTGCTTCCTCTGTGAGGCAACCCCTAGAAGTTAGCTTACCCTTCCCCACTATACAATTCCTGTGGCTAGGTTCTGGCACACAGATGAGAAGCAGGATTGGTACGCACAGCCTTAAGGGGAACGGCGGGCTCTTCTCTCTTTCCCCCTTCCCACCTCTGATGACTGGAGCCACAGCAGTCACGTAGCCCCACAAAGCACGAGCTACAGGGAGGCCAAGACACCCAAGAGCTGCTCAAGGACTGGGGCCACCATTCTTACCTGTGTTTTCCCCAGGAGAGAATCACACAGCATTTGGTGAACCGTGGTCACTTAGAATTTTCCCCCAGACTTGGAGCTTATCTAACTGGGGTACTTGCCTTCTGGGTCAACACCACAATTGCTGGGACGCGCAGCCCCTGAACACATATGGTAAGCAGCCGTCAGAGGCAGGACCACGTGTGTGGCCTCTGGGCCAAGGTTTTGTGGCAAGCCCGGTCCTCACACCGTTGCTCTTCCAGCTCCTCAGTTCCCTGCATGACACCTGCTCGTCTCCACCCTTGGGCAGGCTGCTCTAACTAGAACATGGCCAGCCCCTCCCCAAGGGCTCTCCCCTCTCCATTCACCTGCAGCTGCAGCCCCTTGGCTTCTTCACGGCGTCTGAGTCTCAGCCCTGCCTCAGTCCTTGGTGCTGCCCTCGTGTCCCCCGACATCCTGCCCTTCCCTCCCTGGCCCTTGCTGCCTCTCTGTGAGCTCCTGGGTGACCTCCTCCTCTCCTCTCTTGCTTTAGGCATCATTGTCCTGTGATGACCCCCAACCTGCCACCCAAAGATCTCTCTTCTTAGCTCCAGACCGGGTGGCTCCCAGTCTTTGGACGCCTTCCCTTGTGTGTCCCCAAAACAAGCTAAACCCAGAAGCCCAGGAGCAAATGCCATTTCCCTCAGGGTGTAAAATCCCATTCAAACAGAGCTAAATAATTCTTTCCCCAAACCCAATGAACACCTTTCTCTCTCTTGCTCTAAAGCTAGTGCCACTCGAAGCCACCTCACTGGACAACACATCAGCCACAGCCCATCCCTGTATGTGAGTCCCTAATAGATTGTCTGTCCTTCTTAGTGACAAAAAGGACAAAGCTCCTTATTGTCTCTCCCCAGATAGTCAAAATGATAAGCTATCAGTTTTTTTGAGAAACAGACTGTGGGGCTAGATGGAATTGTTAATATCTCATAGACATTTCTCCTTTTCATATCCACACTGTGAATATTTTAAATTCGTTCCACAGGTGAGCACACAGATTCCAAGACACTGCTGGTTTTCGCTGGCTCCAAAGCCCACCTGGCCCCAGCAATTTCAAGGAAGACTTCAGAGAGAAATTTGCTAAGGCCTTGGAGGAGGGGGTAGAAAGGAAATCATATATTGTTTCAAGACAAAAGAAAGAGGAAAGGATACTGCTGAGAGCCACCTCTGGACAGGGTGCTGTAGGAGTTTTTATTGAAGGACAGTACATGGACGCACACAGGTGCTAGCCAAAGCACTTCCAAAACATGTTTTCTTCCCTTAAATAGAAAACAACAGACAGCCACTGTGGTGGAAGTTGGTTGCTTCAGAACCTGATCTTTTTTTTTTTTTTTTTTTTTTTTTTTTCACACACTCAAATACTCTTTACTTCCAAGAAGAAATAGACTTTTGCAATTTTTTAAGCACAGTCTCATCTTGGTCCAGCTTCCATTTTCCCATGTCCCCAATTCCATTTCTATACTAAGAACAGCACAAGTGTGATGACAGATGGCAGCAGACACAGGGCCTTGGTGTCAAGAATGGACAGGAAGTGGGGGCTGCA
>PVKA01009526.1:22900-68144 GCA_004027165.1 Ctenomys sociabilis | reverse complement strand
TGGTACGAGGTAGGGAATGAAGCTAGCGCCTTCACTCTGAGTTGTGTCCTGGTTCCTTTTGCTTTTTATTTTGAGACAGGGACTAAGTTTCTAAACCGCCCAGGCGGTGGGGGGGGGGGGGCGGGAGGCTGGGGAGATGGCTCAGTAGAACAAGTACTTCTCTGGCAAGCGCAAGGGTCTAAGTTCAATCCCCACTCCCCCCCCCCAAAATGTAAAAATAAATATTATCTTGTGCATATTAAAAAAAATTGCCCAGGTGGGGCTTGAACCCACAACACTCCAGCCTCAGCCTCCCAGAGAGCTATGATAACAGGAGGCGCCACCACACCCAGTTTGGGAGGTGCCTGCTTTGTGGAAATGTCGCTGCTGGAGAATGGTGACCTGAACCCAGGAAGGCTGCCTGGGCTGTCTTAGGGGAGAGGCTGCCGCTCTGGGATGTCTGAACCCCTAAGGGAGAGAGGTGGAAAACCCCAGAAGGGCAGCCACAGAAGAGCTTCAGACCACTGCTATGTTCCTTTTTTGGTCTTATTATTAACTTAATTTTTTTATGATGTGTTCTATTCTCAATCCATAAAGAGATTTTCTGCTTTGATGAAAGCAGCTCTGGCAGCCTGGAGTGGAGCTCAGCAGTAAAGCACTTGTCTTGCAGTTGTGGCCCTGGGTTCCTCCCCAGCCTGGGAAAGGAGGCAGCTGGGTGTGGAGGTGCACAGCTGTAATCCCAGTGCTCCTGAGAGGCTGAGACAGGAGGATCTAATAGGGTTCAAGCCCAGTTTGGGCAATTTAGTGGGATCCTATCTCAAAAAATTAAAGGTGGCTGGGATGCAGCTCAGTGTAAAGGTCCTATGTTCTACTCGCAGGTCTGAAAAGAAAGAAAGAGGGACAGCGAAGGAGAAAACGAAGAGGGTGACTGGAGTTCCTGTCAGACCCTTGCTGTGTGATAGGTTTTGTGGCAGCAGAGAAACAGGCAGAAGGAAAAAGGGAGAGGGGCTTCGTTATCTTGGAGGACACGGAGAGAATTTGGGGAGGATAAGGAATTCTCTGGATTAGAACAAAGGGAGGCTTAGGCTTTTATGGCCTTTTGCCAGGGGTGGGGCTTGAGGGGGACGTTCAGATACACCTGAGGAGCTGATTGGGGCCTTCCCTGAGGTGGCGGGAAAGGTGAAAGGAAACTGCACCTGGGCTGAGTTGGAGAAGGGGGGAGGTGGTCTCTGGGAAGATAAGCTGTTGTTTTAAGGGCTTCAGTCCACCGTAGTAATTCAATTCATACCCGGGCCAGAACCTATCACTCTGCCCCACCCGCCCTGGGCAGGACACAGTGATTGTCCCATCCAAGTACTGGGGTCTAAAGCCTCCTCCCACACCCGTGGAGGCTCAGTTTCCTGCTGCTTAGAAAAGTGACGGGGTGCACAGAGCACATCCCGTGACGGGCGGCAGGGTCTGGCATCCCCACAGCACAAAGGGTCTCCTCAAAAGGGTAAATGAAACTACCAAGCCAGGCCTCGTGATGCCTACCCATGACCTCAGCACTCAGGAGGCTGAGGCAGGAGGATCATTCCTGGTTCCAGGCCAACCTGGGCTATAAAGTGAGTTCAAGGTCATCAGGGACTAGATATTGAGATCCTGCCTCAAAGCAAACGAACACCAAAAGCTTTCACTGGTTGAGGTCGAGCGTGGCCTCCACATGAATTCACCACTATCTTGCTAAACTCGGGATTCTGGGAGCTCCCACCAGGGGAGCAGGCTGGGGTGGGGCTTGCCTGGTGGCGGCCATCGCTGTCATCCTGCACGGTGTCCCCAGCACCAGCTGCTCCACTGCCAGCAGCAGGCTCTGTGCCCCCACCCCTTCTTTCCACAGGGAGCACTGAGGGCTGAAGCTCTGCAGATTCTGGCAGATGGGAGGGTGGAGCAGCGAGGTGGCCTGTCCATCCTCCTGTGTTGTTCCTCCTCTTTTTTTTGGCGGAACTGGGGATTGAACTCAGGCCCTTATGGTTGCCAGGGAAGGGCTTATTCCACTGAGCCCTCTCCCCAGTCCACTTGCGCTGCTCCTCCTGATTCTCAACATCTAGCACCCAGGGCCTCTTCACCTGGAGACAGCTTCACAGTTGTGTTCTGTTTTGCTTCATTTTGAGACAGGTTCTTGCTATGTAGCCCAGGTTAGCCTCACAGTGATAACTCTGCCTCAGCCTCCTGAGCACAGGGATAACGGGTGAGCACAACCAGGCCCAGTCCAGCCTGCTGTTTATGCATGTCCTCGGGATCCCAGATTCAGGAGTTGGACCGGATGGAGAGTGTTTCTAACCCACACCCTGAATGAGCAGAGTACCTAGCTCCTGTGTTTGGCTTCTCCCCCCTTCCAGCTGTGTATCCCCCATGTTAGCAGTGGCCTAGCCTCTGAACTTCTGGGGACAGCGGCCACAGAGGAGCTCCTGGGGGTCCTACGCCACCCACCTGGAGGCAGGACAGAAGGGCCCGGCCAGGGTGGGCAGCACACACCAGATGCTGCCATGAGGTGGGGGGATCCTGGTCTCCCACCTTGCCTGTGGGGCGGCAGGGAAGCCCTACTGGGGCTGAGGCCCTGAGGAGGAAGGCAAGACCGAGACCAAAGCCTGGCATGTCCTGATACCAATTAAGGCCGCGCTGGAGCACGAGGCATTTATCAGCTGGCCAGGAGGGGCTCCGCACACTGCCCCTGCTGACGGATTAGACAGAGGACAATTAGGTTTCCAGTGGGCGCTCGGCGCTTTCTGCATCTTGCCCCCTCTCTGTCCTTCATATGTGTGCACGCGCACGTGTGCGCGCGCACACACACACACACACAGACACCCTTCATCATCTGCGAGGACCAGAGAAAGAGCCCAGCTGGGTCCCTGTGCAGCCTTCACCGTGGGCACAGGTCAGACACAGGTCCCCACCCCGACCAGACGGGCCCCAGACTCCTGCTCATGGGGGTCACCACACAAGACCCGGCAGTCCCTGCCACCAGCCCCTGGCTTGTGCCTGGGTGGGAGAGTAGCAGGGACACTCTGGGTTGGCACAATCTGAGAAACGGCTGCTTTGAGTCCCCCTCCCCCTCCCCCTCCCCAGAGGAAGGCGAGAGGCCAGGATGGGAGGCCAGGAAGACCTAGAGCTGCGGGTGAGGTTCTAGAACATTCCTCATTGCAGATGAGCCAGGGAGGCGGGACGGGAAGCTGGGCTCTGGGAGTCGCAGAGCTGGGTGCACAGGCTGAGATGGCGTGGCCATCAGCAGCTGGATGGGCGCCCAGAGCAGTCAGGGGCTTTCCCTCCTCCTGCCCTCACGTGCCCCCTCCGAACCTTCCACGGCTCCTCCCGTCCTGGGAGCAGTCCTGGCATCAGCTGCAGCTTCAGCGCAATCCCCGCTCCCGGCTTCCTGTGCTCATGCGGCAGGGATGCCCTTACGTCTCCTGCATGCTGGCTTGAGCTGGCTTCCCTGCCCACCACTGCGCTCTCGTGCCCCCCCAACACCAGTTCCCTGGGGACCAGCACAGTACAGCATGCAGCAGGCACTCAGCACCCGCATGGCTTGCGGGTGAAGGCCCACAGGCTGTGGCTGTGCCCTGGCAGAGCCCCGACTCCCCTCTGGGTCTCCTGTCTGCCTGCAGGCGCCAGCTGGCGACAGAGCCTGTTCTGCGCACACCTGTCGCTTTGGGCTGAGCCCTTTGGCAGATGAAGCCTAGATCGAGCCGGGCTTTGGTTTTTCCAACTTTCCATGGCAATCTGCTGTGGTTTCTTTCTTTCTTTTCTTCCATTGGTGTATTTAGTACAGGGTTTCACTGCACAGGTCGGACTCGTGGCGATTCTCCTGTTTTCAGCCTCCCCAGGGCTGAAATCACTGGTGTGTGCCTCCAGGCCCAGACTCTGCCGCGGACCAGAGCGCCTGGGCGCAGGGCTGATGCAGCATGGAGCACCAGGGATTGAACCCTGGTCCCTGCATTTGCCAAAGCAAGCGCTTTGTCCACTGAACTACCTTTTTTTTTTTCTTTTTCTTTTTTGGTGGAACTGGGGATTGAACTCAAGCCCTTGCACTCGCCAGGGAAGCACATTATTCCACTGAGCCATCTCCCCCCACCCCCGAACTATCTTGCCAGCTGGTTTGCTTTTTGAGACAGGGTCTGCCATGTGGTTCTGGCTAGCCTCTGACTCACAGCAATCTTCCTGCCTCAGCCTCCCCAATGCAGGGATTGCAGCAGTGAGCCACCACACCTGGCACAACCTGGGCTTTGATGCACAGGAGGACAAGCTGGAGAGCAAACAAGTCACGCGGGACACCACGCCAGGCCTTGGTCAGAGGTTCCCTCACTCAACACATTGCAACACCTGTCTCCCCCATGTCTCAGTTTCCTCATCTGTAAAATGGGGACACAATGATATTTGCCTTGTAACATGAACACATACTTTTAAAACAGGATGGTGGTATACACCTGTAATCCCAGCCCTTGGAAAGCTGAGGCTGGAGGACTGCTGTGAATTTGAGGCCAGCCTCAACTATGTAGGGAAACCTTGTCGGAAGAAAGAAAGAAAGAAAGAAAGAAAGAAAGAAAGAAAGAAAGAAAGAAAGAAAGAAAGAAAGTTGTTTTTGCTTGGTCACCCCCAACACACAAGCACACACACACATTTGCTCACATATACACACACCCTGACACCCCCAAATTTGGATGCTTATTACAAACTTGTTCAATTTTTCTGCTGATTAAAATAAATACTATGCCACATTAAAGGCTAATTAATTTTCAGAGCTGCCAGAGAAATGTCGCCTGGAAAGTGCAGCTTGAGCTCCCTCCGTGGGGTGGCTGTGGACGCCTGATAGGAGGCTCCCACCCTGCCCTGAGTCCCGAGTCCCAGCCGAGGTGTCCCCCACCCCCACGACAGGCCTCTGAAGGGTCATCTTCACTTGGTCCTGCACCCCTAGGCCAGCTCATGGAACCCCACAGCCGCCTGTGGGGGAGGCAACATTGTCCCCAGGTACCAATGGCCAACCTGAGAGCAGAGCTGAAGCCCTGCCCAGCTCCCAGCTCCTAGGGCAGAGCGGTTTCCCACAGGAAGTCAGTGCGGTGAGCATGTGGTCCCTGTGACCCGAGGCTCCTTCTCCAGCGAGACCCTGCTGTGCCGGCACGGAAGCAAGGACCCACCTCGGCCCGGCCGCTGCCCTCTGCCAGGCGCTCTGCGCAGCTCTCTCCTTATCACGCTGGGTCCACAGAGGTCCAACAAGTGGCTGTGGTCCCACAGCAGACAGAGGCCAGAGTGGGACCGGGGCCCCAGCCTAGAGGAGTTCTGTGACCTCTGCAGGGACGTGGCTGTCCTGTGGGACTTTTCAGGGGCTGGAATCCCTACCAGGCCTGCCTCAGCCCCCAGCGTCTGCCTGGGAGCCTTGACAGGGGCAGACGGACTTCAGGTCTCCAAGGAGCGAGCTACCTGCACCCGACGCCTGTGTGCGAGGCCGCTTCACAGCTGGCCCTGTCTCCTGGCTTCCCCATGTGCCGCGTGCGGCTGGGTGGCAAAGCAGGAAAAACCAAAATACCCCAGAAATCAGGCTGGCTTTCCTCCCCTTTCCCTCCTGTCCTCTCCTTCCTTCTCCTTCTTTAGTCATTATTTATTTATTTATTTGCTACAGTGTCTCGCTACACAACTCTGACTAGCACCAGCACAGCGTGCGGCGCCAGGGATGGAAACTGGATCCTTGCCGTTACCAGGCAGGCGCTTAGAACCCTGAGCTATCTCCAAAGCTCTGTCCTTTCCTTTTTCTCTTCAGTCTTGGTGGTGGAACCCAGGGCATCACACTGAGCTACACTCCAGTGCTTCTTTATCTCTTATTTTGAGACCGTCTCACTAAGCTGCCCAAGCAATTTAATTTTTTTTTTTTTTTTTTTGCAGAACTGGGGATTGAACTCAGGCCCCTGTGCTTGCCAGGGAAGCGCTTATTCCCCTGAGCCATCTCCCGGCCCCCATGCCCAGGCAATTCAGCAATCCTCCTGCCTCAGCCTCCCAGACTGCTGGGATGATAGGCAAGTGTTCCCGCACCTGGCTAAAACCTGAGCCATCTTGCCCCAGCTCCTCCTGACCTCCCAATTCAACAAATCCTACATTAGCATCTCTGTCTTGCAGGGTAAAACAAGGCAGGCAGAGGACCAGTGCCTTGCCTGAGGCTTACCAGCTGGTCACCTGGTCCTCCTGTGGAAGGCCTTCTTCTCATCTGGGTTAGGGCCAGGAGATGCCCTAGCTTAGGCCCCTTCCCTGAGCCTGAGCAGACAAGACCACAGCAGCCTCAGAGTCGTCAGCCCTTCCTGCACCTGCTATGGAGCTGGCCCCGTGGCGATGCCTGCGCGCCACCCTTCCACACTGTGGCTCCGGGTCTCACCCACCTGCTACCTCGCCAAGCCCCACAGCCACCTGTGTGAGAGGTATTGTTGTCTCAGAACCGTTCACCCCAGAGGGTGAAACGTCATCACCAGTGCCTCATTACTGAGAAGTGATGATACTGGGGGTCAGGGCCCCCCACCACATAGGACACGACTAGAAGGGCCACCCGAGGGCTCCCCAGACTCGGTGTCTGCTGGTGCCCTGGCCTTGGACTTCCCAGCCTTCAGAACAATGCTAAATTTCTGTTTAAACCAGGCATGGCCAGCCTAAGCTACAAAGCAAGATCCTGTCTCAAAGCAAGTATTTCCATGGTTCATGAATGACCAGGTCTAAGGCATCTCATGACAGCAGCATCAACAGATGAAGTCACTTTTCTTCATATAGATCTGCTGCCACTGGCCCAGAGGGAAGGTGACTGCCCGTGGTGGCCCCAGGGTACAGCTGGGGCAGCTCTACAGATCTTGGTCTCATAGCTCCTGAGCCTTGAGTCCCGCTTGCCTCTCTGGGGTCCTGGCGCTCATTGGTCGCTAGCTGTTTACCTGGTGTCTCTTTAACAATGTGAGCCCTTCAAAGACAGGACCCTAGGAACTGAGGGTGGCAGGTGGTGGGAGGGAGGGAAGGGTAGACGGATGGATGGACAGAGGGACAGGTGGACAGATAGACAGATGGGAGAATGTGTAGGTCAGCTATCCCCTGCACCCAGAGCTCCCGTGCCTGAGCCAGGGCTGGTGAGGAGTTGAATGGAAGCAGGAGGCCACCCTGGAGTCCTCTCCTGTCCCTCTGCATCTTCATTAGGATAAAGCTGCTGCACCTGGGCCTTAGCCTCGGCCCTGGGAAGCCATGGAGGCCTCCGTTAGCCTGATTAAGGCCCTATTAGCCCTGCGCCTCTCCGACCCGAGTTACTAGGTAGCCACTCTGGCAGGGCTAACGATGCCACTGCGGCTGTCACAGCAGTCCAGGCAGAGAGCCCCACAGGGGCCCCCAAGCAGGAGGCCTGCTAGTTTCATCCTGTGCTAATTGGCTGTGTGGCCGTGGGTAGTGTACTTCCCTCTCTGAGCAGAGCTTCCCCCAAGTGGGCACAGAGCAAACCCTTCCACCATCCCAGCGCTCTGGGAGGTCCAGGCGAGGGACTGCAATCTCAAGTCTGGCCTGGAAGGCAACCTAGCAGGACCCTGTCTCAAAATAAAAATAAAGGGCTGGGCTGTGGCTCATTCCCCAGTACCACACTCCTGGCCCCCTGCTGCGCTCTGGGGACAGCAGGTGCTGGAGAGAACCCAGTGTGTGTGTGAAGAAACAGGATCCC
The DNA here is from genome assembly GCA_004027165.1 of Ctenomys sociabilis. Lineage (NCBI taxonomy): Eukaryota > Metazoa > Chordata > Mammalia > Rodentia > Ctenomyidae > Ctenomys > Ctenomys sociabilis. The sequence continues at coordinate 60,466 of PVKA01009526.1, read as the reverse complement.
AGGGACAGCCTGGACCTGGCCAAGCAGTGAGGCCCAGGAGCTCAGATTCAAACTGGGTGGTGGGCGCCACGCCCCGGCCACTTCCTGCCCGGCTGTCTGGGGGTGGGAACAAAGCCTGATGGTGGAGGGGACAGCACAGGACGGAGCTGGGACAGCAGTGATGATTTACACTTCCAGCGAGATTCACTGCACCATCTGGATGGCACACGCCTGCTGCGGAGAGCACAAGGGACCCCGAGCCTTCCTAGTCTGGCCAGAAGGGACAAAGGGAAGCCAAACTGTCCTGAGCTGCAGGGTGGGCTCAGTGACAATGCGGGGGAGGGGGCACAGGCGGCCTGAGGGTGTTGCCTACCCTGACAGCAGGGATCCCCTAGGGCACAAAGCAAGGCTGAGGTCTGAGCCAGGGGGAAGGGGAGGACAGCAGGGAGGGAAGGTGACATGGTGACACAAACAGCACCATGCTTGCCCTTAGGCAAGCCACAGTCCACTTTGGCCACAGCTTGCTTCTTGGAGCTTCTGTCCTTTGATTAGTGACATTGGGATCATCCTGGTATTGGCCTCTCGTGGCAGTTTTAAGGGTTAAATAAAAGAAACAGACAAGCTGGGCATGGTGGCACAGCTTGTAATCCCAGCATAGGGTAGGCTGAGGCAGGAGGATTTCCTGAGCCGCCTAGGGCTGAGGTTCCAGGCATATGGCACCATGCCCTGGTTGGGGTTTCTCTTGATGTAGCTACTACTGTCAGTTCTTCTTTTCCTATGTCCCCAGGTCCTCAAGGAAGGAAAAGCAGGACTTGAACACCCAAGAATGCAATGGTGGACCCAAAGTCTTCTGGATCCCCGACAAGCTGCCCCTCCCATGTCTCCAAAGAGGGAGAAGAGGGAGGCTGAAGCGCGTCCAGGGCTCCTGCCTTCCTCCTGGGCGCTGGGCATGCTCTGTGTGGCCTGAGCGGCCAAGGCAGCGGCTGGGGGAGGCAGGTCCTCCTTCCTCCCACACTCGCCTGCCTGGCTGCCTGCAGGCTGCAAGCTTAAACCCGCCCTGAATCGAACACAAAAGCCTCCCTCTCTTGCAAAGAGCCCCAGAAGCTGAGCTGTTCTGCGGCCTGCTCTCATGGACAGCCAGTGAGGCCAGGCCAGCGCTGGGAAATGACAGCTACCCTACCCAGGGAGAGATGCCCCTAGCCCTGGGTCCTCTCTGGGGCCACCCCGCAGAGCAGCATGCAGAACTAGCCCTCCCCTGTCTGCCTGCCAGGCCCAGCGCCAGATGGGGCGGCTCTGGCTCCTGCTCTAGGCCAACAGCCCAGGCCTCGTGACCAGTCCCCCTGGGACCTCCTGGCCTGGCCATCTGAGGTGACCCTGCCCCCTTCCCCACAGACGTCCAGACCTCTGACCCTTATTAAAAACAAACCCAACGAATCCGTAGGGGAAAATTCTGCACAAATGGACTCAGAGGCGATCATGTGCCTTCCCAGACCAACGCACAGTGACACAAACACCTCAGCCCCAGACACTCCAGTTCACATAAACAAATTGCCAGGGGAAGGTTTATTTAGGCCACAGCTAGGTTTCCCCCAACCTTTTTTTTTTTTTTGAAGGGGGGGCAGAGGGCCAGTGGACTGTTTCCCTGGTCAACAGAGATCGGGGACCGCCAGGGCTCCTGGTCTCCATGGGGAAGGAAGAGGCGGGGAAGGGATCAGAAATCTTAGGGGTCCTCAACATCAAGCTGGGAGATCTGGAAGCGGGCAGCCCCCAGGCCGAGAAACCGGGCACGGGGCCGTCCCCCGTGTCCTCGGGCTCAGTCCAGGGTCTGTAGCTCCGCAGAACCTTGGGGATCCCGGGGCTGCAGTCCCTGCCTCGCTCTGAACGCCTGTAAATCAAAGCACCCGCCCCAAACAAAGGCAGGGCTGTTTCCCAAAGGCAAACAATGGGCAGTTTTGCTTTATTAGCTTTCTTTCTTTGCCCCTTGCCCACGCCAGTAGGTGGGCGATCCGGGTGGAAGTGGGGTCCGCGTGGCCCCGGGGGCTACTGCGCCCCCACGACAGCCGCGCGGGACCCGGCGGGTGCGCACGCGCTGTGCGGCGCAGGAGGCAGAGGCCGCCCGCGCAGCCTCGCTCGGGCCCGGTCGCCTTGGCAACGGGCTCGCGGGGGGAGGGGCCGGCCGCGGCGGCTGCTATTTCTGCCGCTTCCTGTTCCTCGCGGCCACGTCGCCATGGCAACGGTGTTCCTCAGCGCGGCCGCTTCCCGGCTCGGCTGGCGCGCGTGACCCCGGCCGCTCGCGCCCCCTCGTCTCTCACTTGCTGCGCCCTCCTCTTCCCCCCCCGCGTCCTCCTCCTCCTGCGCCGGCCTCCACGCGGCGCGGCAGCGCCCCGCACGCCTCCGCGGCCTCCCGGGGCCCACGTCCCGCGAGGGAGGGGGCGGGGGGTGGCCGGAGACGCGTATTGAACGGCGCTGTCACTACTTCCGTTTTCCTGCGTTGACAAGGGGTGTTATTTACAGCGACTGTGCGAGCGGGAGTCCTCTCGGGAGCTCACCTCGGGCTGTCCCGGGACGTCGCGCGGGCGCGGGGCAGGAGGGGCGCCAGCACCCAAGGGGGCACTGCAGAGGCCCGGGAATGGTGTTGAAGGAGAGAGAGAGGGAAAGAAAAAAAAAAAAAAAAAAAAGCAGATGACTTCATTCTCGGGCAGGCTGCGTCCTGCGTGGACCCGTTCCTAGGGACGAAGAGGATGGAACAGCCGTGCAGAGATGGCTGCTCCGGGGCTGGAACCGCCTGCCCGCCTCGCAGCGTAGGCCGGCTCCTGGGGGCCCGGCCTTGGCAGATCGCCTCCCCAAGAGCTAGCAATCGCTGCGGGAAGCCACGCGGGGAGATCTGCTCCTGGGTCGGAGCCGGGCGGGCCGGGCTCCTACACCCTACATAGGCCCTGCGGGGAGGGGTCGTCCTCGGTTCTGAGGCCCGCTGGAGGCCAGGCCCAGCCTCTGGGGGGGGGGGCGGTTCACAGCCTGCCATTGAAGTCCTGTTCTCCCTAACTCAGCTCCGGGTTCTTCAGCATCGTTAGCTCAAAAGCAAACCGTCGCTGCTGCAGCCTGAAGAGCCAGAGGGAACGGGCCGGGGGCACACCCGGTACAACGATTTGTTAAATAAAAATGTGCATGCTTCTCAGCAACACCTCCTGAGCAACTCAGGTTTGGGGAACTGAACTTTCAGCACCTTCTCTGTTCCCTAGTTTTGTTTCTCATTCCAAGATGCTGAGCCTAGAACGCGCGTCCCAGGGCCTGGGCCCTCCCTGCTCTTTGAGGGTCCTCCTGTGCTACCCCAGAGGGCTGTTTGCAGGGCCAGGACTGTGTTCTCCAGGTGTCACAGCAGAATAAAACTGTCCTCAGCCAGGCCCAGCAGGCAGCTCCCGCTGGGAGCCATTTCTGAGCTCTCGGGCCAGGCCAGCCTTGGACAGGGGCAGACAGAGGGCCCTCGTCGCTGGCAGAGTAGCAGGTGCTGCAGGTTCCCCTGGCACAGGAGTCAGACCCAGGAATGGGGCTGTGAGAGAAATGATAGCTGCCACCATGCATCGCAGAGCTCATTTACCAGCTACTTCCTGCTTTACAGATGAGCAGACATGCCCAGGAGGGGAAGAGGGCTGGCTGAGACGCCAGCATTTGTAGCAGAAGCAAAGGGGGCCCCTTGTTTTGCCGGCTGTCTGAGTTCTGCTGCAGTGCCTTTCTTTTTTTAAATTTTCTTTTCCTGGGGTTTGGTCCCGGGTGTGCCATGCAGGACCCACCCCCTGGGAGATCCGAGACAGCAATTGAGACTGGGCATGGTGGCCTGCTCCTGTAATCCCAGACCTTGGGAGGCTGAAAACAGGAGAATAACTACGAGTCCGATCTGTGTAGTGAGACCCTGTTCTAAATATATTAATTTTTTTTTTTCCTTTTCCTTTTGTTCTCAGATAGGCTCTCACTGTTCAGGCTGGTCTTGAACTGGTGGTGATCCTCCTGCTTCAGTCTCCTGAGCGCTGAGATTACAGGTGTGTACCCCACGACTGGCAGCTGTGGTTTCTTCTGTGGAATTTTCCATCTGATCTGAAGTTCAGAGGCTATGGACAGCCAAGCCGGACAGCTTGGGCTCAGGTTCTTACTTCCATGTGTTCCCAGCACTGACACATTCCCCCTCTGACCCTTGCTTCCTGTGTGTTTGTTTTAGTTTTCTTTACTGGGGATTGAACCCTGGACCTTCACAATGACTTACATTCCTAGGCCTTTTATTATTATTTTTTTATTTTAGGGTGGAGTCTTGTTGAATTGCCCAGGTTAACCTCAAATTTGTGACCTTTCTGCCTCAGCCTCCCAGAGAGCTGGGATTACAGATATGCCCACCAGATCCAGCTTCTTGGTTTCCTAAATAGGGACAACAGTACCTGCCCTACGTTTGTCTTGAGAAACAGGGACTGCAGTGGAGGTAGGGCACCAGCTACACACTCTTATAGGGAACAGATGGCATCCTCCAAACAAGTCCGCACCCTCATTCCTGGAACCTGTGGCTGTGGCTTCACTCAGGAAAAGTGTCATTGTAGATGTGATTAACAGTCTCCAAGCTGGGCGTGGTGGCGCATGCCTGTAATCCCAGCACTCGGGAGGCTGAGGCAGCAGGATTGTGAGTTTGAGACCAGCCTGAGCTACAAAGTGAGCTTAAGGCCAGCCTGAACTGCATAGTGAGACCCCAAGAAGCCCATGCATAGAAGGAGGCAGAGATTAAGTGAGGTAGCTGTAGCCCAGGGAACCCTGGAGTCACCAGATGCTGGAGGAGGCATAGAGGGATCCTTCCCAGGGCTTTGCATAACGTAGCACTCTGCCAAGCTGGGTGAGGGGGCGCACACCTGTGCTCCTAGCATTCAGGAGGCTGAGGCAGGAGGACTGCAGCGAGTTGGAGGCCAACCTGGGCTACGTAGTAAGTTTGAGACCATTCTGAACTACAAAGCAAGACTTCGTCACTCACAAACAAAGGGCTCTGCCAACACCTTCACTTTAGAGTTATCATCTCTGGAACTGGAGGAGAGTGTACCCCAGCCTCAGGCACCTCCTGCCTCAGCCTCTCCAGTGCTGGATGGATGCCACGCTGTCTCCCACCTCCGCCCCTGCGCCATCAGGGTTGTCTTCCTTCTGTGTGCCTGCCTGTCTCTGTGTTCCAGGACCCCCTGTTTCAGGACAGTGGTGTCCCTAGGCTGAGTGCGCAGTGGACATGACAATCTCTGTGAAGAGCGCGTTTCCAAATAAGGATATATTCTAAAGTTGTGTGTGCTGGGGGGGGGGTTTTAGGGCTGGAAACCTTTTCCAAGATGGCAAACACAGTTAATCCCCTAACCAGGGTTTAATGGAGACCATGAGGGTGACCAGGGTGACGACTGCAGTCACAGGAATGAAAGCCACAGGATCTGGACTGCTAAATCCCAGCCCTGGGCCCCATACCCCTGCAGATGCTCCTTGGGGATTACTGAGTCCCCAAGGTTCCCTAGAGGTCATGCATGACCCTGAAGCAGTGGGGAAGATGGTCCCAACACCTTTGACCCTTTGGCAGGTGTAGGCTCTTCCCAGAAGCTGGCTGCCTCAGAGACCCTGCCTACCAGTGTGTGTGTGTGTGTGTGTGTGTGTATGTGTGTGTGTGCGCGCACGTGCGTGCGTGTGCGTGCGTGTGTGCTGTGTCAGGGGTCCTGGTGCTGCTGCTGGCATGGGAAGGACAGCGGTGGTGGCGCCTTCCCTCCTCCTGCCGCACCTGCCTTCCCTGTCACGTGGAGCACTTGCTATTTTTATCCGAAGCTAAGTCAGTGCGAGTCCTGGCCCTCCCAGCTGCCACGAACCACCCCGAGGGCAGGGACCAAGGATTGCACCTCTTTGAGTTCCCAGGGCCTGGCCAGGTCCTCCAGGAGAGCAGCAAGCCGACCATTTCTAAAGGACAGCACGTCCTTGTGTCTCCTTCCATCAGGGCACAATGGAGCTGCGACAAAGCCATGGTGCCCAGGCTTCGAATGCGCTTTCTCCACCACACCCCGGGAGCCCCAAGGAAGCCGCAGCCTGGCAGAGCCAGCCTGGCCTCTCCTTTCTTCTGGAACCCGGTGCCTGGTAACCATAGCAGCAGGAAGGCCGGGCCCTGCCTGCCAGGGACAGAAAGCCCACTGGTCTTTGGTCTTTGGCAGAAGCCAGGCAGGGTTTAGGCCGCGGTTGTTCTTTCTTGTGAGGCACAAGGACATTGGCTCCCGCTAGACCTAGTCTTCTGCAGCCTTTGAGAAGCAGCAGTACTGGAATAACAGTCAGTGCTCATTCATTCCTTGGTCCAATCAATATTTATGAGCACTTCTTCCTGCCAGGAACACTTGCGTGCACCAGGAGACAAAGTTCTGGCATCTGTGAGGCTTAAATTCTAGGGACGAGAAAGACAAAGAACAACGACGAGGAAATAGACAGTTAAAGGACACTGGATGCCGTGAGGGGCTGGGTCAGAGGACCCAGGGCTTGGCTCAGGGAGGGGAGAGCCCCCCACAGCTGCACGAGCGCATCGGGTAAGGCAGCAAGTGCAAAGGCCCTGAGGTTGGCCTGCCTGGTGTCACATTTTGAGTGCACCAGAGTCAAAGGAATAGCCAAGATTGTTGGGGGGGGGGGGCTGTTTCTGTTTTGTGGGTATTGCTGAGGCTGAGGGTTTTTTTTTTTTTTTTTTTTTTTTTGGTCTTTTTGAGACAGGGTCTTGCTATGTAGTTCTTGAGCTCACTTTGGTCTCAAACTTACAACAATCCTTCTGTCTCGGCCTCTTGAGGGTTGGGATTACAGGTGTGCACCATGACTCCTGGCTCTGGATTGGTTTGTTTTTAAATCTATTTAAAATCAATTCATTGGGGCCGGGGAGATGGCTCAGTGGAATAAGCGCTTCCCTGGCAAGCTCAAGGGCCTGAGTTCAATCCCTGGTTCCGCCAAAAAAAAGAATAGTATGTAAAATCAATTCATCTCTCCAGCCTCTGAGTGGAGAACAAAGGGAGAAGAGCCATCAGAATTCCTAAGCAGATACGTTGTGCGTTGTGCGTGTGGGGTGGTGGGAGCTCCCATTCCCTGAGGACATGTGCTTCCACTGAAGCTGGGGTGGCGACTTAGGAACCCAGTGTCTGTCACTCACCTGCTGCACAATTGCAACTCTTGGACACTGTCCTGCAGTGCTTTAGCCTGAGTAAGCCTTGTTAGGGCCCTTTTCTAGATAGGGAAACTAGGGAAACTGAGGTCCAGCAAGGTTAAATAATCTACCCTCAGGTCCTGGCTCCTGTGTTCAATCACCTGTTTATGTTTCATGTTTTGTTTTCTTTTTGCTCTTTGAGACAGGGTTTCACTATGGTGCCCGGGCTGGCCCTAAGCTCGTGGCGATCCTGTGTCAGCGTCCAAGTGCTGGGATCACAGGCGAGCGCCATACCCGGCTGTTCCTCCACGCATCCCTTTAGCGTCCTGTGCACTAAGCCTGGCTTCCCTTGGAAACATGGCAGTTGTCACAGGGTACCGGGTGTGGACCGTGGAGAGGCAGCAAAGCCAGCCTGAGCCAAGCCCAGCCTCGGATAGGAGAAGCAGGCGGGGCTCAAAGGGAAATCCACGACTAGGTGCCTGCACATGCGCACACAGCCACACAGCTATTGTTGGGGCTGCAGGCACAGGTCTGACGGGTCTGGGGGCAGGTGTGCCACAGCAGGGCAGCACTTGCAAAGGAGCTTTTGGGGTGGGGGAGGGGACAGCATGTCCAGGTGGGGTCGGGAGGCAGATGTTAAGGAAACCAAGGCAGGGAGGAGGGGCGCTGGTCTCCTGAGGCCCACGGGCCTGATGCTTTTAGGACATCAAGGCCACACTGACACCAGACCCTTTGCGTACTAGGGTGGGCGTGGGCCCCAGTGCAAAGCAAGTGGACACAGAGGCACGAAGTGACTTAGGAATAAGGATACCCCCACCTTCACTCCCACATCAGAAGTGTCAGGACTCGAACCCAGGGCTGATTCCACAGCCTGGAAGCACAAGATGGCTGGGAATGAGGGACCATGCCCTTCAATATCTCCCCTGGCCAGAGTCCCCCAGCCTACCCTGGCCATGTGCTATACATAGTGGTATGTGGCAGGCTTGGGGACTTTGGTGCCCACCTTGTGCACACCTAGCCTCAGCCAATGCCTGGCCCACCCCTCCTGCTCACTGCACAGGGTGAGGCTGCAGCAGGGCTAGTTCTACCTGCCTCTGTCACACCCTGCCTGTCCTCAGTATGACCCCTAAGCCCCTGACAGTACTGGGTGTGGGGCTGAGGACAGAGGGAAAGTAGAGTACCTAAGACCTTGCCAAGCTAATAAAAAAAAAATATAGGCACACCTGTGATCCCAGCACTCAGGAGGAGGCTGAGGCAGGAGAATCCCCACAAGTTGGAGGCCTGCATGGGCTGGGCCAGGGACTCTGGTGGTAGCCTCCCTGGCCACAGTGGTGCAGACCCAGGCAGGCAGGTGTCGCCCTGCAGCCTCCCTGCTACAGTCCCAGTGCCGGCTCTGTGCCTACCGGCCCTAGCCTCTGCTCCTCAGCAGTTTCTGTCTGTGCCACCTCTGCCCAAACCCAACCCTCTGCTTCGGGGTTGCTCTTGGTGGGGGCACCCTGTGGACCCCATCTTTTAGGACCTTTGGCCTGTTTGGCATCTCCTTCCTCCCGGACAGAGACGCGAGATGGAGGGACAGGCGGAGTCCACTCATCCAGCCATGCAGCTGGCCTGGCTGCCCGGGAGGGTGAGCTCAGCGAGGGAAGGGGTGTCTGTGGGGTCCTCAGGTCAGCAAGATCTCCCCATTCAGCCCCATCCTCTTCTCCTGGGGGGCCAGCTGGCTGCATGACCTGAAGCAGAGGACTTGACCTCTCTGGGTCCCTGAGCCCAGTGCACCAAGGACAGGCAGTTTCGAGCAGTCGGAGGCGGAAGGAGGGAGGATGGGCTGCAGCCCTGCGCGGACGGTGGCATTGTCGGGCTGCAGGCGCCGGGACGGGAGATGCAGGGAGGAGAAGCCCCCAGAGCTACCCATGTCCCGGCTCTGTAGCCAGGCCTGGTCTGTGCTGGGGACTCCTGGTTCCCGAGGGTGGGAGTCACAGCTTGGGACACAGAGGCACTGAGGGGTGCAGTCTCTTCTTCCGGAGGCAGAGAGGACTGGTGTCCTGGTGTCAAGGGGACAAAATGAGGGAGGCACAGTGGCAGAGACAGAGGGGAGCAACATGGCCCGGCACTGGCCTCGAGAGCACCTTTCAGAGACAAAGGCCCAAGGCCACAGGGAAGGCTGAGGCAGCGAGGCCTGGCCAGGACCAGGGCTGCAAACCTGTCCGCGCCCGCTGCCCTTGGGGCTGTCACAGCGGATAAACCCTCAGCCAGCCTGGTGGAGAGCAGAGCCCCTGCACACTAATGCTTCGCCAGCCGCGAGCTAAAAATACAGGCTGAGGGGGAGGGGAGTGGAGCTTGCTGCGGCCTCCGGCTTGCCAGAGCTCCATCCCTTTGGGGCGTCCTAACAATCCAGATGTGTGCAGCTGCCAGACCACTGCTCTGGGAACTGCAGATCACCTCGGGGTGGGGGTGCCCCGGAAGTACAGGGTGAAACTCAGGAAGGGAGGGGCTGGGCAGAGGGGTAGAAGCAGGAACCTCAGGGAGAACGCACTCCAGAGCCCAGAGCCCGGAGCCAGTGGAGATGGAAGGGGGAGGGGAGGGGTTGAGGACCGAAAGAGAAAGGGAGAGGGGAAGGGCGGGGACAGGGAGGGGAGGGGAGAGCAGGCACAGGATCCTCCTGTAGAACACAAAACAGGGCAGGAAGGCAATCTCTCCACAGGGACAGACGCAAACAGCAAATTCAATAGAAGATCCAGCCGGCTAGATAGCTCAGCAGACTAAGCGCCTGGGACCAGGGTTCCATCCCTGGTCCTGCATGCCATGTGGATCCTGCCCTGAGCTGGCTAGGCGAGTTCAAGGTGGTGGTGCACGCCTGTAATCCCAGCTCTGGGGAAGCTGAAACCAGGAGGATCACGAGGAGGCTGAGCTGCATAGAGTGAGACCCTGTACCAAATACATAAAATGAAAAAAAAGAAAGAGAAGATCCAGCCTCAGGAAAATGCACAGGCGTGGGTTCCAACAGAGAAACTGAGGCTGAGACCCAGTGAAGTCTGTGTTCAAAGGCCAGAGTAGGATCTGAACCTGGCCCCACTGACGCCATGCCTGGCGGGGACCCCTGCAGCTGGCTGCTGCTGGAGTCGCTGAGGGCAGAGTGGACAGCAAGAAAGGGTCTGGGCAGGGGGAGGGCAGCCTGGGCTTCACCCGTCTTAGACAAGAAGCTGGCCCAGGCAGAGTGCAAGACCTGAGTCTCTCACCCATCTATTTTTGTTACTGCTGTTTTGAAACAGGGTCTTGCTGCTTAGGCCAGGCTGGCCTCAAATTCACAGCAACCCTTCTGCTTCGGCCTTCCTAGTGCTGGAATGACACACAGGGCTCGGCCATCATTTTTGTCACCCTGGCTGCCAGTGTACAGCAGGCACCATCTGTGAGGCCAAGGCCAGAAGTGGGCCCTAGAGGTCCAAGTACCACCCCGCTGTCCTCAGTGCCTGCTGTGACGCTGGGCTGTGAGACACCTAGGCCTGTCCCCAGAGACAGAGGCCCCACCCACGTCCCTGCTGTGCTTCATGGTCACAGATCTATGGGGGCTTCCGGCTCAGTCCAGGGCCAGGTTTGCTGGCTGCGTGGGTGCGACTTCACTAGGCTCTGTGTCCCTGGCTGAAACTAGCCGAAACAGCACCTCAGGAGAGGGTCTGAGAAGGGACAGGACACTCCCATTTGGAAGCTCTGGCCCAGGCCCAGCCCTGCAAAGAGCCACCATAGGCCCTGTAAGCCCCTGCTGCCTCCCCCACCCCCACCTCAGGCCCCCACACCACTGCAGAGTTGGAGGCTGGAGGCCTCCACGGCCACTTTCCTGACAAAACAGGTTACAAGGTCGCCTAGGTTGAGGGCTCACCACCCCACCCCGGTTGCTCTGAGCCAGCCCCTGTGGGATGGGAGCTCAGATCAGGCTGGGCCCCAAGAGGAAGAGGAAGGAGGAAGAGGAAGGAGGAAGAGGAGAAGAGGCAGTGGAGGAGAAAGAATGGACAAAGTCAGGGACAGAGCAAGCAGGGGCTCTCTTTGCCCTCCTACCCGGCCTTCCTGTTCTCAGCCACCCAGTGGTGGCATTGCCCACAACCCTGAGTCCCTTGGTTCCTCCTGAGATGACTGTGTGCAGGTGTGCATGCATGTGTGTGTGTGTGCGTGTGTGTGTGTGTGCGTGTGTGTGCATGTGTGTGTGTGCATGTGTGTGCGTGTGTGTGCGTGTGTGTGTACGTGTGTGCGCGTGTGCATGTGTGTGTGTGCATGTGTGTGTGTGTGTGTGTGTGTGTGAGGTGGAGGGGCACACTCCTGTGATCCCAGCACTTGGGAGGCTGAGGCAGGAGGATCATTGTGAGTTCAAGGCCAGCCTGGACTGCATAGCTGTCTCAAAAAAGGAGGGAAAAGCCCAAGAGGTCAGAGCAGGTCTCCATGGTGGACCCTAAGGGACCGTGGGGTCCCACCAGGCGGACCAGGGCAGCACCCAGAGCCGCGGTGGCGGTGCGGGCTGGCAGGGCTGTGTGCCTGCTTGACTCCCCAACCTCCAAACTCCTTGAAATTACACACTGCACACCGATTTAATTAAGTTTTCCAGTGTGGGGCATAATTAGTGAGACGTGTGACAGGAAAGGGTGGGCGGCCCAGCCCTCCTGCCTGCAGGGTCTCGACCTGGGGCCCAGAACAGGACCTGGGAATGCGAGGGAGGGGAGTCGGGACCGCCATGCTCGGTGCCAGCACCCACCTCCCCCACCCCACTTTCTGGACCCAGCCACACTCCCGGAGCAGAGGGGCCTCACCCCCCATAATGGAGTCAGAGGGCGCAGGATGGGGTCTTCAGCCTGGTGGCGCTGCCAGAGTGGCCTGGGAGCCAAGCAGCCAGTACCAAGCTGTGCCCTGCACCAGGTGAAGCCAGAGCCCTGTTTGGAGGTGCCAGAGGGATCTTTCAGCCCTGGGGAAACAGGCCCGCAGAAGGCAGGAGCCCTGGAGAACTGCCCTGGCTGGTCCCGTCCCATGGGTCCGGATTGGGCTGGCTTCCCCGCCCCGAGACCTAGAACCTGGGGTGTAGGCCAACAGCTTTCTCTAAGCTTTGTGTGTGACCCCTGCTAAGTGCTTTGCTCTTTCTCTAGCCCATCTTCCATCCAAGGAAACTGAGGCTGAGAGGGTCACAAAGCTCCAGCATGATGGTGACACGATGGTGCACGCAACCACGTCTCTCGTCAGCGCTCAGACGTGGCTGTTGTGTGAGATGCGCCTCGTGTGAGCCTGGAACCCGTCCCCTGACCATCCTCAGTCTGTCCATCTGTCCATCCGTCTGTGTTCCCGCACACTTTTCGCCCAGCGTCCCACCCCCTACTCAGCCCCTTCCATCACTGCCTTCAGCCTTGGCACCCATACTCCTTTGTCCCTGGTCCCGCGGGCTGTCCCTTGCCTGGCCTCTCCTCTGCCCTGTCCTGCCCATAGGTGCCACCTGCTCAGTGCCCATTCCTTGCCATCTTAGGCCTATATCTCTATGGGACCCTAAGTTCTCAGGGCTTGCTGTACCGTGGGGGATGTGAGAAACACGTCGGGGGCACCTGGCAGGGTGTGACTTGGGGACATGACTGATTTGAGCCTCAGCTTTAGGAGAAAGCCCAGCCTTTGCCCATCCCTGCCTTGGAGGAACCTTCAGGCCAAGTCTGTGCCCTTGGCAGGTGTCCTGTGCCTCTGCCTCAGGCACAGTGTCAGGACCCTGAGAGCTGGCAGCCCTCGTGGTGGCCTGTGAGGCTTTGGTCCAAAGCCCCTACCCTGGCAATGCCTGCCTCTGCCAGCACAGTACCCACAGCAGCAGGGACTCTTGCCTTCCCTAGGGAGCCAGAGCCCTCTGGATGGCCAGTGGCCCCTATGGCTTGGTTGCCTTCCCTGTCCTCTGGGGCCAGGACATCCTTGGCTGCTGCCTAGGAGACAGGAAAGACCTGCATGTCTCCTCCTTGCCAGACAGGCTGACCCTGCGGACCACCAGCCAGGGACAAGCAAAGACCCTCACCCATCCTCTGCATGGACCTGCTTGCCAGTCGGGGTCCTCTCGGAGTAAGAAGCCTTGGAAGCTCTCCCCTGCCCGCCCCCTCGTCCTTCTCCCTTCCCAGGCAGGATTCGGCCTCTTGAAATTCTGCACACTAATAAAATTGTAACTAATTTACATCCGAGATGGGGAGTGAGTGGTGGTGTTGTCATGGAGACCATCTCCAGGGCCCTGCGGCCTCCGCCTTACGGTGCAGTGCGAGATCAAGAGACCTGTGAAGCTCTGCAGCTGGGGCTGCCCGCCTCCCCATATCCTGCCCTCGTCCCCATGAGGGGCTGGCCTCTGGGGACAGGAGGGGGACAGGCCCCTCGGAAGGATGGGCCAGGCGCAGGAGCTGGAGCTCCCTCTCGGGCGAGCGAGCGTCTGCTCCCTGCCTCGTGCCCCGCTCAGGGCTGCTGGCCTCTCTCCCAGAGTCTCCACCAATGTGTGTGCCCACGTGTGCATATGGTACAGGGGATGGAACCCAGGCCTTTCAACTGAACTACAACTCAGTCCCCTTTGTACTTTGTATTTTGAAACCAGTTCTTGTTAAATCACTAAATTGCCCAAACTGGGGACTCAGGACTGTCGAGATAGCTCAATGGTCTAAAACGCCTGCTTAGGCAAGCTTAGGCAAGCCTGCAGGAACCTTGGTTCAATCTCCAGCACCACATGCCATGCCAACCCTGACCCCCAGGGTGGGCTGAGCTGACCACAGGAAAGAAAAAATAAATAATAAAGGAAACATTTGAAAGAAAACAAGACCAAACTGGGGACTCAAACTCATGATTCTCCTGCCTCAGCCTCCCAGAGGGCTGGGAAAACAGGCCTGTGCCACCTTTTTGGGCTTGGGGGGTAACATTTTAATCACCATTTTATCCACAATGAAAAGGTCTGTAGGAAGCAGGACAACACCTGTGATCAGACTCCAGGTCTCCTGATTCTGAAACCATCACGTAGGCAAATGACTACAGCAGAGGACTTCAGAAATCATGGAGTCTAAATGGGGTTTTGGGGGATGAGTATGAGTTCCACAGGGAATAGATGAGAGAAGACCACCCTGCCCAAAGAGCCAAAGACTGGGCTGGGGAGATGGCTCAGTGGAATAAGCGCTTCCCTGGCAAGCTCAAGGGCCTGAGTTCGATCCCTGGTTCTGCCAAAAAAAAAAAAAAAGAACCAAAGACCACCGGTGGGGTCAGAAGGGATGGAGAAGGGAGGGGACGGCAGCAAGGGCGCTGTCCTGTCCTACCCTGCATGTTCAGCCCTCCTAGCCCAGCCTTTGTAGATCCTGAGGCCAATCTGACATCTAATGATATGGCAAAACAAGAAATCTGTGCCGGAACCCAGAGTCCTTTGTGTGATAAGCAAACGCTTTGCCACTGAGCTCTGCCCTGTCCATGATCAAGAGTCTTTTTGTTTAATGTATTTGGTTGTTGCAGGGTCTCACTATGCAGCTTGGACTCCTGGCGAACCTCCTGTTTTCAGCTGGGATTATAGGAGTATGCCACCTTGCCTGGACCTGGGCCGGCTCAGCCCACCCTGGGGGCGGGGCTGGTGCGGCATGCGGTACCAGGGATCAAACCACAGTCCCTGTGCTTGCCTAAGCATGCCTAGGCAGATGCTTTAGTCCGCTGAGCTATCTTGCCAGCCCCACAACCAAGAGTCTTGATCTCTACTTCACACCATATACAGCTCACAGGGGATCAGCGATCTGAATATGAGATTTATTGCTATACAACTTTGTGTTGTTTTTTGAGTCAGGGCCTCCTGAGGTTGGCCTCCAACTCATGGCAGTCCTCCTGACTCAGCCTCCTAAGTGCTAGGATGACAGGGTCCATTTGGCCAAATTTGTAGAAAGAAATGGAGGAGAAAATCTTGGGTACTTGACAGCACAGAATTCTATGGACATTGAGCCAGAGGAGAAAAAACTTGTAACCAGCCCTTCATCACCATGGAAACTTTTATTCTGAGAATGATATTGTTCAGAGAAAAAGTCAGGCCAGAGATGGGGAGAAAGTTATTTGCAAACCACACAGGTGACAAAGGGTGCATGCCGTGGACACAGAAAGAGCTGTCAAGATGCAGCAGTTCCAGCTGGGCATGGTGGTGCATCCCAGTGTTGAGAAGGCTGAAGCAGGAGGATGACCTAGGAGTTTGAGACCGGCCTGGGCTACATAGCAAGATCCTGTCTCAAAACAAAATCAAGCAAAGTCAAAGCAAGGCAATTGGTACTGCACAAGAGATGCGGAGAGACACCAACAGAGAAGATACCTGGATGAGGAGCAAGCTTCTGGAAGGTTCTGAGCCAGCTGGGAAATGAAAATCATAGTGCGAGACACCAGCAGGACAACGTAGGGCAGCAGAGACACAAGGCTGGATGACGCCTGGTGCCGCGGACTTCTCAGAGCAGTGGGAACTCACCACCAGGCCTCGGTGGGGCCCGGCACGGCTACACATGGAGGCTGCCGCCCTGTCACTCCGTGAGGCAGCCCCTTCGCTCCCAACCTCCTCAGTCCACCTGGGGTCTGTGGGGGAGAAGCAGCTTAAAGCCCCAGGAGCTCATTCACAGACTTGAGTCCCCACGTCCTACGGTGGCAGAGCACAGGAGCAAACCGTGGCCCACATGATTCCCTGCACCTGATGTCCGGAAAGTGGGAAAGCTGCAGTGTCTGGGACAAGATCTGCAGGTGTCACCACGAGAGGAAGTTCTGGAAGACAAGACTGTCCTGAACACCAGCAGCATGGTGGTAACCGAAATTTATACATATGAAGCCAGATACGGGAGCAAACGCTTGTAATCTCAACATCTGGGAAGCTGAGGCAGGAGGCTCTCCATGAGTTCAAGGCTAGTCTAGATTATGTAGAAAATTGGAGGCCAGGCTGGCTACATAGCAGAACCTTGTCTCTAACAAAACAAAACAAAACAAAACAAAACAAAACAAAACATATATATATATATATATATATATATATATATATATATATATATATATATATATATATCTTAGATGTGGGCTCCAAAAAGCAGTTAACACAAGTGCTTTTTATTGCTTCATTGTGGTCCTGGGGATTGAACTAAGACCTTCGTGGTGAGCTGCATCCGTAGTCCTTTTTTGTTTCTTATTTTGAGATGAGGTCTTACTAAATGGCCCAGGCAGGATTTGCAATTGCAGTCCTGCTGCCTCAGCCTCCCAGAGTGCTGGCATTGCAAGTGTGCGCCATTCTCTGGTTTGGAGAGCAGCCTTAGGAAACATTGTGTAAGACTCGGAGGGCCTCTGCAACCCACATTTGAAAGGGTGAGAAAAGGCAGTCGAGTCCCGACCCTACCCCACCCCACCCCATGCAGAAGGCAGTCCTGAGGGCCCAGTGAGGAAGGGCAGAGCTGCAGAACTACGTCCCTGCTTGTGCGCCCTGAGCAGTGCCTTGTGCAGTGAGCAACCTGATGACTGTCCATGCGGGCCCTGGGGTTCTCCCTCCACAGATGGGGCCCCGACAGGGTCCCCAGGGAGGGCTGGGTGGGCTGTGCATTAGCCCCGCTGGCCGGGCCAGGCCTCCTGCTAATGGCTGCAAATGCACTTAGTGCTGAGGCTGCAGGCTGGGGGTGCTCTGGTTGGGGCTTAATGGCTCACCTGCCAAGGAGAGAAGGATGTCGGACAGGCTAGACGCTCGCAGCCTGGAGGGAGGGGCGAATGGGCGATTCCTCTGGCTGGAAGCTCCCTGCCTCAGCCAGGGGCAGGGGCAGAGGACAGAGCACAGGAGACAGCCTTGCTGCAAAACCTGCTGCACTGGACTCCAGCGGGCCCCCAGCTCCCTTTCGTGCTCCTTAGGGGCAGAGAGCTCAGGCCACAGTCATGGTGGCCTCAACCCCTTTGCCCAGGGCCCAAGGTCATTTTCCAGCTCCCACAGGGCTCTCTGCTCTGGTGGCACTTGCCTGTTATTTCAGCACTTGGGAGGCCGATGCAGGAGGATCTCAACTTCTAGGCCAGTCTGTGCCACTTAGTGAGAACACAGTGGGGGTGGGGTGAGCTCTGAGGCATTGGGAGGCGGGGTCTGCTGGGTGCAGACTAGCTGGGAGATGGGAGGAGGCTGCAAAGAGGGGTGCACTGAGGGTCTGGATCTCCCTCATGCCAGAGGTGGTCAGGGAGGTGGTGTGATTGCTCAGAGCTACCTTCATGAGGCAGAGGTTGGAACTCAGACCCTGCCCTCTGTTCACAGCCCTTTTTACTGGGGGGCTGGAAGCCACGGCCTGACGCATGCTAGGCCAGCTGGGCTACACCCAGACCCTTTTTATTTAACGTCTATTCTGAGGCAGGATCTCACTTAAATTGCCCAGGCTGACCTTGCCTCAGCTTCTTAGGAGCCAGGCAGACCCCTGAGAGCCTGCTCCTCCCGCTCGCCTGCCGTGGGCGGGGCCGCCACGTGGCGGTGAGGAAGAGCACACAGGAACCAGGGAACGAGAGGCTGGGCTCTGACAACCCTGAGAGGGTGCCTCGCTGCTTGGCCAGGGCCTGGGGTGGGGCTCAGAGCTAAAATTTGGGCCGAGGTTGGCCAGACCGGATGGAGAGCTCCAGCACAGCGAGGCAAGTGCAAAGCGCCTGGGGCATGGCTGGGGCTCAAAGCGAGATGGGGTGCTGGGGTCCCACTCCGTCTGCCACTCCCTGGAGCACGTGGGCCCTTCACCATAACACGTATCCCTGACCTGAGCCCCAGGGCAGAGAAGAGGCCAGCGCCCTTTACCAGTGACTGCAGCCTGAGTTCCCCGGGCACCTGGGGACCCAATGCCATCACCTGTTCTGTCATCTCCGGAGGGCTAGCACTCCTGTGCCCCCATGATGGTGGTAACTATTGGGTGCTCATCGTGCACAGGTGCTGGGGGTCTCCTCAGGGTTTTGTTCTTGTTTCAATACAGGGATTCTCTATGGAGTGGGTGCTGGCCTCAGCCTCACAGCGACCCTCCGGCCTCGGCCTCCCAAGAGTGCCACCACGCCATGGCAAGGTGAACCGTTGCTGGTTTCAGGCCAGGCAGCAGGCTCAGCAGGCACAGCTGGGGAGACCCCCACAGTCCCCACCCGCTCCCTGGAGCTTGCAGTCCGGCTGTGGGGCAGGCAGGGGCAGTAAGTGGTGAGGTGAGATTCCCCAGGGCCGTGAGCTATAGCTCTGGCCCCAGGGCAAGAGCACCAGGAAGAAGGGTAGGGGCTGAAGCCATAGGACACCGGTGTGCCTGTGGCGGCCAACGTGGGGGAGTATTCACCTCCTGCAGGAGTTACAGCTCCTCTGGCCTCCATGCACTGTGGACTTGCAAGGTCGAGAGCAGCTCCAGGGGAGCCCGGTACCCAAATGGGACGGCAACTCCCCCCAGTCACCATGCACCCGCCCCGGCCGCTCCCCCTACACATGTGTTGAAAGAGACCCAGAGTCTTCGCACCTAAAACTGTGCACAGTGTGGACACACGGTCACAAATCTCCTCCCCGCCCCCACTCCAAGTGCACCCCCCCCCCCACGCACCACCTTCTGCAGCAGCTCTGGACTGCTCTCCCCGGAGGGTCTTTGCAGGTGTGACCAGAAATGCAGTGAGCAATGCTGGCCGAGCACTGTCCGGCGAGGGACAGCTCAGAGGAACCCCATGCTGTGTCCTCCTCCCCCTTGCTCTCCTGATCCAGCACCATGCAACTGACTTTCCCCAAAGTCAAAATGACCAGGAGAAGGAAAGGTTCTGAATCAGTGCCGGATGCTGAGGGAGCCGCAGTAGCACAACAAAGGGCCCTCCGGAAAGAGGACGAGAGCTGCTGCAGACAGTGGCAGGGCCGGTGGGCTGGGTGTGCTTGAGGAGCGGGAGGGTTTTTGAGGGGATTCTTGCCCATGTATCTTTTACATTTAATGCATTTTTAAAGTTTATTTATTTACTTTTAATCTTTCGTTTATGTATTCGGCACAGTCTCACTACCCAGCACAGTGACCCTCCTGACTTATCCTCCCAGGCGCTGGGATTACAGGCGTGCGTCACCGCGCCTGGTTTCTGTGGCCCACTTGCTGCATGTGGTACCTGGGATGGAACTCAGGACCTTGTGCTTGCCAGACAGGTGCTCAAGCAGCTGAGCTATCTCCCCAGCTCCACTTTTTAAAAAATTAAACATATTTTCGGGCACACTTTGCCCCCTGCTTTCTCCGCCACGCCCCAGCGCTCTCCTATTACACAGCCCCAGCTCCACCTGCCAGGCACTGTCCCCAGTGCTCCCCTGGCCCCCCGGGGCGGCTGCTGCTCCTTGCCCCCGGCAGGTCCCCTCAGGCACCGGGCAGGGCAGAGAGCCAGGCTCTGCTCATTGATCCAGGGATGCGCTTTCCCTTCCCGGCTCTGCTGAAGGATGAAAAATCAATGCCTGCAAGCAGCAAGCCAGCAGGTGCGGGGAAGGGAGGACAGCGCCGCTGAAAGAAGATGGGCCAGCGCAGGGGCCAGGGGCCAGGGGTCCCCACTGCTGCTGGACCACTGTCACCAATGTCCCAGGACAAACCCGGGGTGGGTGTGGCCGTGCCAGGTGTGGAGGCCTCTTTGTCTGCCGCTATTTTGCTCTGGCCCTGAAAGCTGTCTGTGTGTGCTGCAGAAAATAAAAGTCACCGCTTGATCCCCACGCTGATTCCCGCACACAGCACCGCCCCACCGCTGGCCCTCCCCACAGCTTCTCCCTGCATACTGGGGCCGCTTTGTATCTTGCAAAACTGGGACACTCGGCTGCTTCTCCCCATGCTGCCTCCGAAGGCTCCTGTTGCCCCCCCTCAGCCTTCACCTGCTCTGCTCGGTGCCCAAGGCCACACCAGAGCCCTCACGTGCGGACATGCAGCTCTGTGCAGGGGCGGGACATGCCCTGCTCTCCATCCGCTGCGGTGACTACAGCATGTTCTCTTTGGGAAAGAACAGTAAAAATATCATTACCCACGTGGTGCCCAGCTGTGTAATACGTGAGCCATCGATCCACAAAAAGGCTGCCCAGATACCCCTGACTGGGTCCTCTGACAATCCCTGAAGTCTGTTTTATTTTATTTATTTATTTATTCTTTGAGACAAGGTCTCACTATGTGACCCAGGCTGGCCTTGAACTAGCAGCAATCCTCCTGCCTCAGCCTTCTGCACCACCACCTCAGCTTGGCACCCCTTCCTGGGCACTGCCGTTCTGCACACTACACCTCCCCCCCCACGTGCCCTGGGGAGGCCGTACGGATCTCTGATCCCTGCCACTCAGGGTCATCTCATCTCTATGACCCTTTGGACCCTTTGGTAAAGTAAAGGGTGTCCTGTTCTAACTCGGGTTTCTTTCGCCGTTAGGGATGGAACCCATTTCACACGCATGTTGGCCGGTTTCTGCCCTGTGAACAACTGGTTCGCTCCCTTGCACCACCTCGCAAGGAGACACTGCCCGTCTCCCCATGGACACGTGGTAGGATCCCTGGCTTTCGCCATCTCTGTAAATACTCTCCTAATTAGCCGTTTGCTTTTGTTTTCTTTCATGGGTCTTTGCTGTACATAACTTTTAAACTTTTTTTGTAGTCAGAGATTCGGGAGGATTTTTACCATCTGTTGAATAATTGAACAGAGTTTTCCCGCCACATCATTTTCATCTAGCACTTCTACAGTTCCACTATTATACTTAAGTTTTCCTTTCGCCCCCACTTTGTGTTAGTTATGGCCTGCATCCCGGCTAGCAGCCTCCCCTGACCTGTCCCCCAGTACTAAGCACTTGTCTTACTACCATTTAATAAATAGCCCAAGCCCAGCGTGGTGTCGAATGCCTGCTATCCCCGTGCTTGGGAGGCTAAGGCAGGAGGACGGTCACAAGTTTGAAGCCAGCCTGGGCTACATGGCAAGACCCTGTCTCAAAAATAAAGAGCCCAGAGCTGGGCGTGGTGGCGCATGCCTGTAATCCCAGCACTCGGGAGGCTGAGGCAGGAGGATTGTTGGTGAGTTTGAGACCAGCCTGAGCTACAAAGTGAGCTTAAGGCCAGCCTGAACTGCAGCGAGACCCTGTCTCGAAAAGACAAAAAAATAAAAAAATAAAAAATAAAGAGCCCATCTTTTCCTTACTGATATTATTTTAATTAATTAATTTTGGTTTTCTGGCCTCGAAGTCATGGTGATCCTCTTGGCATCATGGTATTTTTTGACACGGAGCCTTGCTATGTGCGTTCGGACTGGCTTGGCACTCAACATGTAGCCCAGCCTGGGCTTGAACTCACGGCCATCCTCCTGCCTCAACCTCCCAAGCCTGCGCCACCACATCCGGTGCCCCACTGATTCTAAATGATGCCTATGTAATGTACCCAGGAACCCAGCGGACAGATGTGGTGGTGCCAGGCCTCCTGCTAGGGGCTGTGGACAGAATTGAACAGCACTGAAGCTCTCGACCGCTAAAGGAAGGGTGGAAGATTCCCCAGGTGCTGGGGGCTGAGGTGAGACACAGGCCAGGGGGCTGCACAGAGAGGGCGGCGACGCTGCCTAGGGGACAGCACGTTCCGGGGGGTGCAGGACAAGCGGCTCGGAGCACGAGGACCGTGAGAAAGGAAGACGCAGATCTGAAGGGGAAACAGAGGCCTAAGAGTGAAAGCACAGTCCTGGGAATCTGAAATTCCCCCAGAAGGGTGAAAGGCCGAGCAGACAGCTGGACAAACCTGGAGACAGTGCTGAGGGAATGACCCAGCGTGCAGCTGGCCAGATAGCACCAGAGAAGGACCGGCGGTATAGCTCAGCAGACTAAGCGCTTGCTTAGGTAAGCGCAGGGACCAGTGTTCGATCCTTGGTTCCCCAAGCCGCGCCGGCCCCACCTTCAGGTGCGCTGAGCCGGCTATGCAATCCGGGTGTGGTGGCGCGCGCCTGTAATCCCAGCACATGGGAGGCAAAAAGCAGGAAGATCACTATGAATGTGGGTTGCATGCATAGTGAGACCCTGCACCAAAAAAATAGAAAAAAAATCAAAAAAAGCACCAGAGAGAGGGCCGGGGACGCAGAAAGGAGGGGCCACCTTGGGAGGCCTCAGCGACAGCCTCAGAAGAGGCTGGTCCCCGTCACTGCCATCATCAGTGTCATTGCTTGTGACACTGGACATGGAGCCCAAGGCCTTCACCCTGAGCCCCGTCCTCAGCGCTTTTTTCTTTTTATGCTGAGACAGGGCCTTGCCAAGTCGCTAAATTGCCTGGGTTGGTTCCAACTTTTAATCTTCCTGCTTCAGCCTCCCAGAGTGCTGGGATTAGAAGTATGCACCACTATACCTGGCTAAAAGGAGGCGGATTCCAAGGACATGGGGACAGACCTTGTGATCAGTGTGGTAATGTCTGAGAATGTTCCAGAACCAAGGAGAGCATTCAGCAGTGCGCAGGGGGGCGCAGCTCAGCAGCAGGGCTCTGGCCCAGGACATGTAAAGCCTGGGGGTCCAATGCCAAGAAAGATGAGTGACTGAAGCATACCTAGGCAGTGATGCCAAAAATGCTGTGTGTAACACACACACACACACACACACACACACACACACGTGCGCACGTGCGCGGCCCTGGAAGGCAAGAATGTATTTCAAAGACCTCCCTGCTAAAGACATGGTGGTCCAAGCACTATACATTACCTCAGATTAAGTCCTGAAGCAACATTTTTGCATTATTATCCTGTCTGTCTGTCTGTCTCTCTCCTCTCTCTCCCTGAGACAGTCTTAGACTGGGATTGAATTCACAGAGCTCCTCCTGCCTCAGCTTTCTGCATGCCGGGCTTATAGGCATGAATTGCTACCCCCGACTCCACTTTTTTTTTTTTTTTTTTGTATGAGCAGAATAAATTTTTATTGAGGGAAAGAAAGCTCTTGTCTGAGAGAGGGACAGGAGGGGGACCCCGAGTGGGTAGTTCCCCAGGAAGTTGTCTCTTCCAGGGACTTTTATAGGGGAAAACCATGCGGTGAGGCGGGTCTAAGGTGGTGAAGACATGGGAACTCGCTTAGGTGGACAAAAGCTGGGACAGAACTATGGTTAACCAATGAGATTAACATTTGAAGCATAAAAGTTTCTTATCTAAGCAAGTCCCAATCCAGAATTTATGAAAGAAAAGCAAACTCATACCTCTGTCCAATGATCTCGGTGGGACTCTCCAAAATGATACAGGGAGCCTGACCTGTACAAGTTCATGTTCTCTAAAACTGAAGAATTAATTTTAGGAACAAATGGAGGTTATGAGCAGAATAGACTTATTGAGGGAAAGAAAGCTCCTGTCCGAGAGAGGGACAGGAGGGGGCCCCAAGTGGGTAGTCCCCCCCCCCGACTCTGCTTTTAAAGATAGAAAAATGAAGCGAGAGAGTTTAAGTTGTCTTTGTTACTCAGTGTCACTCAAGACATTTTGGTTATGATAATGGCCCAGGGGAGCCGCACTTCTCCACTGGTGGCCTGGTTAGGCCGCTGTCCCTTGAAGGGGACACTCCTGCCAAAGCACCTGAGCCAGGCTGTCCACCGCTCCTTCCCGGGTCCAATCAGGCTTGGCCCTGATTCTTCCTTTGACCAATCACAGGTGGCAGAGGTGAAGTCACTCAGCTTCCCAAGCCGGGCCTTAAGAAACGCTGCTGCGCTTCTCCTTTCAGTGCCCTGGGTCATTTTGGACAGCCTAACCCTTGTCCAGTGCGACTGGGTGATCTGTACGAGATCAAGATGGGGATGGGTCCCTCATGGCGACACTGGAGAGGGCCATCCGTAAGCCAAGGACAGACATCGCAGGAGAAGCCAACCCTGCCGACACCCTGACTGCAGGGTTCTCCTCTATACCTGTGTGAAAATACATCCGTGCACCCAAAGCCACCAGCCCGCAGTGCTCTTGTCACAGTGACCCCAACAGCTGAGGCCCTGAGCCGGAACCAGTGACAGCAGCTGCACGAAGGTCCCTGGGCACAGCAGCAAAACTGCTCAGCAGAGTCCAGCCCAGAGAGCAGGCCCCTGGCAGGGTCCCACAGGGTAGGTGGAGCAGACGCGCACAGGGAAAACAAACCACACAGTCAGCACGGGGTGCTTTCACATGGTTAAACAATTTGTGGGTCTTAACTGGAGTGTCTTCAGAGTGGGGGCACAAAGCCAGGCGTGGTGGCATACACCTGCCATCCCATGTCTTAGTTACTCTTCTCTCGTCGCAGGGACGAATACCCAACACCCAAAATGAAGGAAGGAAGGGTTTCTTTAGCTCACAGGTACTGCAGGTTTCAGTCCACACTCAGCTGGTTCCAAGGCCGAGGGGCACAGGGCAGAGAGCAGCCGTTCACGCGGCAGAACAGCAACAACAAAGACCAATCACTCAAGAAAGTCTGTCTCTGTCTCTTATACTGAACTCAGGCTCTCTGCCCCAGGCTAGGGAAGGACTCACACCCATAATCCTGGCAGTGCTAAACCTGCAATCCCAGCCTTGGATCATACATAATCCCAGTGGATCATGAGTTAATCACAAACTCTAGAAGTCCCCATCTCATGACTACATGAGGCTTTGGGGAGACAACTGGACACAAACCGTAACATCCCAGCACATAGGAGACTGAGGCAGGAGGATCGCTGGGAGTTCTAGGCCAGTCTGGACTACACAGTGAGACCCTGCCTCAAAACGAAGTTCTTCATATTTAAAAGAAAAAAACAGAGTTTGGACCAAATAAAGACATTTGAGATGAACACAAAGAACTCCAGCATGCCCAGATATTTGCTGAGAGAGTAAAGGTTAGGAAGGGAGCGGGAAGACTAGTCCTCCTCAAGCATGAGACACAGGAGGCAACGAGCC
The DNA here is from genome assembly GCA_004027165.1 of Ctenomys sociabilis. Taxonomy (NCBI): domain Eukaryota; kingdom Metazoa; phylum Chordata; class Mammalia; order Rodentia; family Ctenomyidae; genus Ctenomys; species Ctenomys sociabilis. Next base: position 35,526 of record PVKA01009526.1, on the reverse strand, counting down.
GAGCTATGATGACATGGATAAAAGCTGACTAAGAGCGGCTGCAGAAGTCAGTGAGAACGATGACAAATGTCAGATTAAAACACGACCGGACTGAAACACAGGCAATCTCTGCACGGTGATTAGAAGGTAGGACCGGAGGTGAATTACGCCAAGACCTCACAATGTCTAAAAAAAAAAAAAAAAGAGAACATTTTGCCTGCATTAAGTCACTCCTCGAGGACCAGGGAGATGGCTCAGTAGAATAAGTGCTTCCCTGGCAAGCTCAAGGATCTGAGTTCAATCCCCGGTTCTGCCAAAAAAAAAAAAAAAAAAGTCACTCGAGCACAAGGAGCATTTGCAGATAATTTCTCTCTCTCTCTCTCTCTCTCTCTCTCTCTCTCTCAAAACAAGGGTCTCACTCTGTAGCCCAGGCTGGCCTTCAATTCAGAGCGATCCTCCTGCCTCAGCTTCCTGAATGCTGAGTGACAGGTGCTCCCCCCACACGCAGCTGCAGGTAATTTTTAAAAGAAAGCAATTAGTTTTATAACTTTCAAACCCACAGAGAGAAACAAAACTCAATACAAGAAAAAGCAGAAGACAGCGAGCATCTTCTGCATGTGGGTTTCACAACTGACCACATCGGGAGGACTCTTGTCATCCAGGTTTTTGTTTGGTTCTGGTTTGGGTTTCCAAGGTGACGGGTCTGCTACTGCAGTAAGGAGACCTTTTTCACTTCATCTCTTGCTAGCTGCTGTTCTTCAGTTCTCCTGTCTTATTGCATGGGCCACAGAGCTCACAGCAATGGGAGCTTGGAGACTTTATTAAGCGGGCTAGAGTCAAATTCTGTGAGCTCTTTTCTCTCTCTCTCTGTCTCTCTCTCTCTGTGTCTCTGTCTGTCTGTCTCTCTCTCCCCCTCTCTCCTAGTACTGGGGATTCTCTGTCTCTGTCTCTCTCTGTGTGTGTATCTCTGTCTGTCTGTCTGTCTGTCTCTCCCCCTCTCTCTCCTACTACTGGGGACTGAACCCAGAACCTTTGTCTTGAGCTACATACCCAGACACCCCCCCCCCCCTTCCTTTGAGATAGGCTCTCACTAACTTTCCCAGACTGGATTTGAACTTCTGACCCTCCTGCTTCAACTTCCCAGAGTGCTGGAGGGAAGGCTATTTCTTGCTTCTACAAAGTTGGGTCCAAGGAACTCGTATGGACACAGCATTGTCCATTCCCAGGATGAATGCTCTGCAGCGCTGAGGCTGGGTTGGAGAATCAGGGCCCTGTACTGGAAGCCACAGGCTCTGCCTAGGGGTGGTGCAGTGTCCTCCACTTGTCCTGTGCCGGCTGGAGCAAGTCCCCTCCACCTCACCGGGGCAGAGTGGAACTGGCCTGGAGGGGACGGGGAGGTCAGCTACACGGCTGCTGTCCCCTCTGCTGTGGGAACGCAGCGCTGTTTCATTGCTGATTGTTGACTCGGGACCCTGAGAGACACCCGCAGTCTGTGTGACAGGGACTTGGCCCTGGTGGGCTGGGCATGGGGAAGCACGCTGTTCTACCGAGAAGGTGAATCGTGCACTCACGAGCTCCGGGGGCTTCTTGAACCTGCTATGCAGCCGGGAGCTCACGGCGATCCTCCTGCCTCAGCCTCCACAGTGCTGGGCTCACAAGCGGGCGCCCCCTGCCTGGCCTCCTGAGCTGCCGATCCTGCGAGGCCTCTGAATGCACAGTGAGTCTTTTATCCTGTGCTCATTCGAGCAGATTTCTGCCTTTTGCAGGGAAGAACCCCAACCAGGATCCACTGTCAGCATTTCTTTGGCTTCCGATCTTCATCCTATTCTGAGGCAGAATGGGCCAGAGCTTTGGTGCTGTCTACCAACCCTCATTCTTGGGTCGTGCTGCGTTCTCGGCAGGGCTGGGGAGCTTCCCGTCTTGCCTGTGTCCCAAACAGACCATTTGAAGGAACTCACCATGCCCGGCGTTGTGGTTCACGCTGCAGGCCCAATACTCGGGGAGGCTGAAGCAGAAACATTGCTGAAATCGTTCCTGGCCTTGCCTATTTAACAATTCAATGAGACCTTGTCTCAGAATGAAAAGGGCCAGGCAGGAGCTCAGTGTGGAGGCCGTGGGTTTGAAGTCCAGTACGTTTCCCTTTTCGTCTGTAATAGAGTTAGGAACTTACACTCCTCTAGGAAGAGGCTCTTTCTACCATCTTAACTGATTTCTATTTATCCTCTGGTGATAGACTATTTATTTCCTCCACTTGTTGATTATATGATTTTTTTCCCTATCCATTTATCTGTATTCTCAAATCTATTAGAATAAGATCTTATAATTTTGTTCTGTTTTTGAATTTTTTTTTTGGTGGAACAGAGGATTGAACTCAGGCCCTTTGTGCTTGCCAGGGAAGTGCTTAATCCACTGAGCCATCTCTCCTGCCCCCTTGTTTTGCTTTTTAAGACAAGGTTTCATCGTGTAACCCAAGCAGACCTGGAACTTGCAATCTTCCTGTCTTAGCCTATTGAAAAATGTCCTTTTTAATTCTTAATTTGTGTATTATTTGTCTCTGCTTGTTTGTTCACTAGACCTGCTGGAAGTCGCCCTGACTTATGAGACTTTCAAAGCTCTAAGGCGCAGCATTATTTTCTATTTTCTTACTTTTTTCTAATGTACTAGATTTTCTTTTTTATCCTCATTGATTCCTTGTGTCTCTTCCTTTGCTTTCTTTTATTTTTCTTTTTCCTAATATCTTGAGCTGGATCTTGGTTGGTTGAATCTCATCCCACGTTATTCACTGAGTTCCTCACATCGGTGTATGAAATTGATTTCTCCTGGACTATTTTAACCATGTTTCCATATGTTCAGATATATGGTATTTGCATTAGTTTTTCTTTTACATCATTTGTCATGTAGCTTGTATTTAGAATTATTTACTAAAGTGGCTTTTAATTTTCAAATGGTTGGCTTTTTAATTTAAATTTTCGTTAGTAATTTCCAGCCTAATTGCTCTGTGGTCAAAGAATGAAGCCTTTCCTGTATCCACTTTGAAGATTCAATTGAAGTTTTTCTTTATAGTCTAATATATGATCAATTTTCATAAATGTTTGATGGGTTCTGGCAAAGAAATGAGTATTTTTTATTTGTGTGGTACAAAGTTCAGCTGTTAAGTCAACCTTATTAATTATATTCTATCCTAATGTAAATGTATGTCAGGGCTACTATTTAAATATGTCTAAGAGGGCCGGCCCGAGAGCTCGGTGTACTAAAACAGCTGCTTAGGCAGAGTGTCGTGGCCTGGCTTTGATCCTGGGGTCTGCTGTGCTGGCCCCGCTTCCAGGGCAGGCTGAGACAGTGATTGAGACTGGGCATGGTGGCACAGGCCTGTAATCCCAGTGCTTGGGAGGCTGAAAACAGGAGGACCACTAGGAGTCTGATTTATATAGTGAGACCCTATATTAAATACAAATAAATATATATATTCTAAATACCGATAGATGATAGATAGATAGATAGATAGATAGATAGATAGATAGATAGATAGGGTAGGTCACTGTTTTCCCCTTCCACTGAGGTCTTCACTTGAATTTGCCTCATATTACCTTCTCATTTGTTCATTCATTCATTCATTCATTCATTGTTGTGTATTTAGTACAGGGTCTCGCTATGTAGACCAGACCCACAGTGATCCTCCTGTTTTCAGCCTCCCAAGTGCTGGGATTATAGGCACATGCCACCACACCCAGTCTCTCTTTTTTTGTTTGCCAAACTGGGGATTGAACTCAGGCCCTTGTGCTTGCCAGGAAGGTGCTTATTCCACTGAGCCATTGCCCCAGCAGTGACACTCAGTCTTAATCACCCATCTCAGCACACACCAGGCGTGGGGTGGCATGGCAGGCCAAGGATTGACCCCCATGCCTGCGTTCCCCTAAACATGTGCTTTAATCTGCTGAACTATCTGGCCAGCCCTCACTCATCCATTCATTTTTGAATCAGGCTTTCTCTGTGTAGTTCAGGCTAATCTCAGACTCACTATGTAGCTCAGGCTGGCTTCAAATTCATGGCAACATTTTTGCCACAATTTCTTGACTGCTGGGATTACAGGTGTGAGCCACCACAATTGGCTCCAACCCTTATTTTTAGACTTTTCATGTCCCCTAGTGCTACGGGTTGTGTCTGGATGCCCCCTCAAAGCCGCATGCAGTCACGGGGGGAGCTTTTTGGAGGTAGCTGAATCTAGTGTGTGGTTGATTGGCAGTGCAGCTGTGGGATTTGGGGGGCTGCTGGATCAGTCCACTGATTGGATCTGCATGACCCCAATTCTAGTGGACTGCATACAGTATATGTGGAGATTTCTTTTCTTTTTTATTTGCTGGAACTGGGGATTGAACTCAGGCCCTTGTGCTTGCCAGGGAAGTGCTTATTCCACTGAGCCATCTCCCCGGAGCCTGCATGCAATATAAAGAACAGAAAGAAGCCTCTCTTTCTCTCCCTTCCTCACTTTTGTTGTCTTCAGCTGCCGTGAACTGCTGCCTTCTGCCATGTGGCACCCTGGCTTGGAACCAGCTGAATATGGACTGAACCCTCTGTAAACTGTGAACTAAATAAACCTGTTTGGGGATGGAGAGATAGCTCAGTAGAATAAGTGCTTCCCTGGTAAGCACAAGGTCCTGAGTTCAATCCCCAGTACCACCAAAAATAAATAAATAAATAAATAAGCCTTTTCCCCTGTAACTTTTGGTGTAGGGTATTTTGTCTCAGGAACAAAAAAGGAACTAAGACACTTAGCTTCAAAGGCCGTTTGCTTGTAAACACCGTGGAGCTGAGTTTTCAACTTAATGTACTTTTATCCAGTCTGGGAATCTCTGCCCTTTGCTAAGAAATGTGACACGGCTACATTCACTATTAACACCAGCACCCTGGGGCACAGACCCAGGAGAAAGGGTTTCTTGTGTGTGCATGCGTGTGTGTGTGTGTGTGTGTGTGTGTGTGTATGCGCATATGTGTGTGCTTGTGTTGCTTTGGGTAGAATACAAGGCCTCATGCACACTACGCAAAGGCTCCCTACCGTATTTTTACTTTTTTTTTTTTCTTTTGAGGGAAAAAAATCTCACTAATCTGCCCAGATTGACCTCCAGCTTGTGATACTCCTGCCTCAGCTTCCCCAGGAGCTGGAAACACCGCCTGTGCCGGTGTTCCCCGCACAAAATTGTTTTGTTTAGAGACAAGATCTTGTTCTGACACCCAGGCTGACCTCATACTCCTGACCCCAAGCAATTCTCCTGCCTCAGCCTCCCTTGTAGCTGAAACTACAAGTGTGTCCCATTTGCCCAGCTGTTATATGACACTCCTTGACAGCATTTTTTACATCATGTTCAGTCTGGGGGTGAATGCTATTTACAATCATTCAGGCTCTATGCTGGCGACTCCGACTCTTTGCTGCTGCCCAGGCCTACCCCTGGGCTTGTCCCCTGACCCCCAGCTGGGTGGGCAGAGGCCCCTATGGGTCCTGCAGGCCTCACCAGGCAGCTCCTTACTGCACAGGACCATAGAGTCAGCCTGGATCTTGCTCCTAAAGTCACACATCTCTGTGCAAGGCACAGCGCGTGGGAGAAGCCCTGTTGTCTGGTCTGCACATCTGGAGTGCTTTCCTCCATGGGTCCCACCGCGCACTGCACAGGCCACCTTGCTGGCCTGCTGGCCTCCCTGGGCTCCAGCCCACTTTGCAGAGCCGTCTCTCTCCCGCCTCTGCCACCACTCGTCCCTGCCTCAGTCTCGGCTCCTGGCCGCCCCTGCTGCCCACACTGCTGTTTTCTATGTTAGATCCTTCCTAACCCCAGCTGCCTGTGTCTCTTGGGATCAGGTGACGAATGCCAGCGTTGGGTAGGGGCTCCGATGGCAGACCCAGCCCCAACCTTTGCTCTTCTGATTACGCTGGCCAAGAGCCTCTTTCTGAATAAAAGTGACTTCATAGACACGGGGCTTAGGCTGGGTCCTGCCTTCTGGGGACCCACGACCGGCCCACAACAGCCTGCATGTGTCCCCCTGCACCTTCATGGTGCCCAGGGCAGCTGCCTGGTGCTCTGCCCAGGCCTCTTCCCAGCTCCTTCCAGAACCAAGTGGGCTGCTGCCACTCCAGCCTCCAGGCCCCACAGGGTTTTGCTGATGCTGCAGGGTGAGGCCAGGGTCCATCCCTGCCTGGGGGTCAGAGCTGGGGGCCCATGATAAGGGGGGCCAAGATAAGCAGAGGGCCCAGCACACACTCCTTCTGGCAGGAGCCCCCAGCCTGAGTTGTGCTTCTCAGAATGCCTTGTACCATGAAAGCCCTTTCAGGGATCAGGGAGATGGCTCAATGGAATAAGTGCTTCCCTGGCAAGCATAAGGGCCTGAGTTCAAATCCCAGTTCTGTTAAAAAAAAAAATAAAATAAAATAAAGAAATTTAAAAAGAAAACCCTTTTCTGACTGAGCAACAAGAAATATTGCACCAGTCTCCTGGCAGATGGGCATCTTTCAGACAGGGACACTAGTACAGTTTTCAGACTAGTACAGGTCCCAGGTCTCTGAAAGACTAAAAAACGTCAGAAGAGGTTCTGAGTATCTTTTTGCTGTTTTTTTTTTTTTTTTTTTTTTTTTTTTGAGAGGGTCTCACTAGGTGGCCCAAGCTGGCCTTGCCTCCAAAGTGCTGGGATTGCAGGTGTGACTTATCATGCTGGGACAGCATGTTTTCTTGTCCCCTACTGTGTCACTGTTCCTTACCCCTGTCACCACTGGGAACTGAACCCAGGCCCTCTGCATCCAAATCCTTTTATTATTTTTTATTTTGAGACAGAGCCTCACTGAGTTGTCCATATTGGGCTTGAATACACAGTCCTCTTGTCTCAGCCTCCTAGAATGCTTAGTTACAGGAGTGAGCTCTAGAGATGGTTTCCCCCAGCGCCCTCTTCCTTGGATCATCTCTCTCCAGCTCCCTGATAGCAACCAGGCAGCCACTCCTGCTTCTCCCTTGGCCAAGGCTCTGGTGCTTCTGGGGCAGAGACAGAAGCGCGGGCTTCCTGGCTTCTGGATGTTGGTGGCTTTGCTCTTCCCATCTCCTGGCTTTAGTGCATGGTCCCTTTGTCATTATGGTTTGTGGTGGGTGATTAATAACCCTGCTCAGGGCTTGGAAGATAGCTTGATGGTCTAAGTGCCTGCCTGGCAACTGCAAGGTCTCAAGTTTGATCCCCAGTACCGTATGCCGTGCCCGCCCCAGAATCCGGCAAGGTGGCGCAAGGAAGGCTGAGACAGGAGGATCACTGCGAGACCAAACTGCAAAGTGAGACCCTGTATCAACAAATTAAAAACAAAACAAAACAAAAAACAACTCTGCTCAGCCCCTTCCACTCTTAAATTTAAATTTTTTCTTTTACCTTTTAAGACAGGATGTCAGTAAGTCACTGAATTGCCCAGGCTGGGCTTGAACTTGCAATCCTCCAGCCTCAGCCTCCAAGAGGGCTGGGATTATAGGCAGGTACCACCACTGTAGCTGGGGACTTGTGTTAGTGAGAAGGATGACCAGGCTACCCGTACCTGAGAGAATGCTCAGAACTGCCCCTTGGGTCCCCTTCTGCAGCTGGCTTCCCCGTCTCTGTCTTTCTAAAGCAGGTGCTGGTGCCAGCCCCAGGCGGCAGCCTCGGATCCACAAGGCGCTTCCACCAGCAGGGTCACTGCCCGGCCTCCTGGACCGGGACCAAAAGCCATTTGCTGGCCAGCGGGCTTTGAGTCAGGCCCAGCTGGGTTTTCCCATCCTTTATTTGCCTGGTTCTATTAATAATTAACAGTGCAGTAATGAGAACTGCTGTTAATAGAATCTGCTGCCACCCCCGCGTCTGTTCCCTGCCAAGGGGTTCCCCAAAGGGTTCCTGCCACGGACACCTGTGACCCCCCACAGCCACCCCTCCCTTCTGAGCCCCACACCCAGGTGCCTGGCCTCCTACTACCTCCTGCTCCTCCCCAAAGCCCCTGGGTCCCAGGAAGGCCTGGGAGAGTAAGGCTGGGGACCCGGCCCAGTTGAGCATGGCGGTAGCCCCATGATCATCACAGGGGTCGCTGGTTCCTTGTCTGGTGGGGACAGGGCTTTCTGGTGGCTGCCATGTACCCACTGGCAGCTGTAGGGACCTATACCCTGCCCCCAAGAAGTGACACCCCAGACAAAGACACCCACCCACAGCGAGGCGGGGCAGGCAGGCGCGCGGGGGGGTGGGGGGGCTGTTGTGCCCCTCCCCCAGCCATTCCCCACACCTCACAGCCCTAGAAGCCTCCAGAAATCTGGGAAAAAATGATATCTGGGGGCCTGGGCTGGGTGGGGCTGGGTTTTGCTGCTTCCCCATCTGCCAGTCAGGGAGCCCCAGATTTGAGCAGCGGCGTGGAGGGACTGGAGGGACAGATGAGGTGCGGGGTTCTGCTGATGCAGGCTGCTGCTTGAGGTGTCCCGGAGCTCCACACACCCAGAGGGCAGCTGGCCCCACACGCCTGCTCAAGGCTGAGGGCTCTGCAATCCAGAGCCTTGAAGGGTGGTGGACAGGTGACAAATTATAGGTCACTGAAATTTTTTATTTGATTTATCTTTTGAGACAGGGTCTCACTATGTAGCCCAGGCTGGTCTTGAATTCACTGACAATCTTCCTACCTCAGCCTCCCAGGGTGACAGGAGTGTGCCACACCTGGTTCTTTGACTTGTGCCTGGTTCTTGTAGATTTTTCAGTTATCTACAATTAACATCTAATGCTTTTAGAAATAGAAAGCATTTTTTTGAAGAACAAATGTTCTCTTCCAGCAGGGCACACACCTGTCATCCCAGCACTGTGAAGGCTGAGGCAGGAGGATCACTAGGAATCGAAGCCAGCCTGAAATGCATAGTGGGACCCTGACTAATAAAGGGCCCTGAGGGAGAAGGAGGACCTGTGTGGATCCTGTCAGCCTTGCCCCAGGGCCTGTGTGAGGGTGCACAGGGAGGGGAAGGGGGGCCATGTTTAGCCTCATTAGAAATTCCAGAAAGATGGATGGCAAAGAGCTTTGAGAGTGAGCTGGAGTTTTCTGTTTCAGGGGCCTGGGCCATGGGAAGCCATTACGTGTTCTGAGCTGTTGCCAAGGGAGCAGCACTTCCAAAAAAGACCTGGATTTCCATGGCCAGGTGGGCACCGTAGCAGGATGGTGGTCACCAGAACCAGCTGAGCTTCTGGCCTAAGACGACCTACCTCACGAGGGCCTTGCTACAGCCTCAGGACCTCAGAGCTTTTGCCCTATTCTGCAGATGTGGTGGCTGAGGCTGGTGCTGGCCCAGCTCTGCTAGGAGAGAAGCCAAGAAAGCCAAGCAGCCCTGGAAGGGGGGCAGGAGGCCAGAGATGAAAGAGACAGGTGTCCCCCTGTCACACTGGATGGTGTGTGTGTGTGTGTGTATGTGTGTGTGTGCGTGTGCACGTGTGTGTGTGTGTGTGTGTGTGTGTGTGACTGAGGTCTGATCTGATGTGGGAACTCCAGGCCCTGGAAGCCCAGAGGGTGGGTCTGCAAGGGAGGATGGCCGAGGAAGGCCCCACTAGGTTAGGGTGCAGTGGGTGTGGGGTACTGCATGAGCAAACCCACAGGCTGCTGTGTGGGGACCAGGAGGCTGGGGTTCCCATGGGGGCCTGTAAAGGGCTGCTGTCAGCCACCAGTACGGAGCTCTCAGGGCCTCCTGAGGGGAGCAGGTCATTGTATCAGGCACCCCTGACCCCCATATTGGGCTTTATGAGGTCTGGTGCCCAGGGATGCAGGGGCTCCTTGGCTGTACTCTCTGAAGTATCCTCAGAGATTGAGGCACCAAGACCCCTCATTTTTCCTGAGGCCCAGAGAGGTGGAGCCTTGCATATGTTGCACAGCTGGCTCCAGAGGTGGAGTCAGAGACTGCTCCCTGCCCAGCTGCCTGTCTGACAAGGGGGGAGGGCAGGCTTGTGGACTGATTCTCACACTGCCTGTGTGCCCACAGCGCGCCCTCCCCCAACTCCCAGCCTCATGCAGGCGACCTGTGGCAGCCGGGAGAGCGCTGCACCCCAGAACCGACTTCGGGAGGTGCAGCACGGCAGGCTCTGAATGCGGGGCAGGAGTATCTAGAGCCTAGCTAAGGGGGGGTCCTCCTGCGTCCTTCCTGGACACCGCACTGCAGGGACCCAGAGAGCACCAACGGGCCAGACAGGCAAGGGGCCGGGGAGCCGCGAGAGTGCCCCCAAAAGCCCTTCTGTCCGGTGCCCCGGCCCCAGCCTCTCCGGCCGCACTTCAAGACCAGAAATGGTGGAGGGCCCCGGGCTGGCATTCCTCTCCGGGCCTCGGGCCATCTGCGGAGTGAGGGACGCGCCAGGGCCGCGCGGCCGCGGGGGGCGGGGCCTGTTGCCAGGGAAACGCCCTCAGTCCCAGGGAGCCACCGTTAGCTGGGGACAGACAGAGACAGAGACAGCAGCGCGAGGCCCTAGGCCCGAGATGGGGCGATGGGGCCGAAGGTGGGGCCCCGCTGTAGAGGACAGACGGACCACCCAGGGAGGGGTGGGCCACGAAGGGGCGCTGACGGAAACGCACCCACCGGCCCACAGTGACAGAGGCGTCCGGGCGAGGTCACAGCGTTCACAGAGAAGGGGAGATGGGAGACCAGCCTGAGGGGGTGGGGGTGGGGCTGAGTCAGAGGGGGGTCACTGTGAAAACACAAAATTATAAATTGCAGCTTTTACATTCTTTCTGCATCTCCCCAGAAAATGAGTCATCGCTGTATCTCCCGCTTCTCCATCTGTTTGGGGAGATGTGGGGCTCCTGGCTTCCCCACCAAAACCCCTCCTCCTCTCATCTCTCTTTCCCTCCCCTCCCCTCCCCCACCTCTCTTTTTTCTCCTCCTGTACTGGGCAGGCAGAGGGGCCACCATCCTGGGGTGACCCGCAGCCACACTGCCTTTCTCCTAAGGACAATCATATATATCAGCGAGGCCAGGATGTAAAAAAAAAAAAAAACATGCTGTTCTGGGGCAGTCTGCCACCCCTAGCTTGATCTGGGTATCTTTCTCCTGAGGCCTAGGAGCCAGGGTGGGGGAAGGGCACAGGCTGGGGTGGGGAGAGCTGCAGGCCCTGGGGACCTGCATGGAATCTAAAGCCACACCTGCTTTCCCTAGGACATCAAGCCTCAGTTTCCCCCTCTGTGGGTTGGGGACAGAGCCCATCTGTTGGTCTTAAGGGCTTCTCTGGAGCCAGTTGCAAGCCCCCTCACAACTCTGGCTTCTCAGGTGCCCAGGAGGAACTGAGGCACACCTTGAAAACACAGATGTGCCTGGAGGCTGAGGCAGGAGGATCACAAAGTCAAGCCCAGCCTGGGGCAGTTTAGCACCTTAGTGAGATGGGCCCCCTGCACCACTGACTCCACCTCTTCACCCACCTTTGTCCTGCAGGAGTGTGGATTGCCCTGGGGTGCAGGGCCTGAGGGCTCCCTAGCCACTGCCGACCCCAGGAGTGGGTGGACAAAGCCTGAGCTTCTCTGGGACCTCAGGGTCCTCTGAAGCTGCAGGCAGCTTATTGAAGGGGTGGGGTGGGGTCATGTACACAAAACATGTGCAAAGCAAGTGGTTCTTGGCCTAACAAGCCCACTGCAAGGCTGCAGGGCTCCGAGAAGGCTGTAACTTGCCTGAGGTCACAGCAGCGGGCTCCAACGGGCTCCAAAACTAACTCCAGCATCAAGTTCCAGTGCTGGCTCCTCCACAAAGACATTGTCATGCCATCTACCCCTTGCCTCCTTCTTTCTCTGGTTCAGGGTCAACCCTCCCCAGGAATCCCTTTGGGGATCAGGAGGGACTCAAGTGCTGAGGCTGCTGTGGATGACCTGAGCTTCTGTGGGCACAGCCCATTGGCTGGGGCCCTGTCACCATGGTCGCCAATTGCTGATGGATACTGCTCCCTAAGTGTCAGAGCAGGGCTATTTCCCACATTCCTTCAGCTCTTTCCCTATAGCACAGCTGAGGGTGCTGGGTGCTGGGGTCCAGCCTCTCAGTCACCCCCAATCCTACCCAAGGTGGAACCCCAACACCCACCGAGTCATGTCAGGTGAGGCATGTTGGTGACTCGTTCCCTGACCTTTGCAACTGGAACATTCAAAGTAATTTCCATTTATTTACTCAGTTTACAATGAGATGCACATTTTCTTTAGAAGTGAGAGTGACAGGGACCGGGCTCCAGAAATGGCTCAGTGGCTTAAGCACCACCTGGCAAGCACAAAGTCCTGAGTTTGATACTCAGTATCACCAAAAGAAAAAGAGTGGCTGGGACCAAAAAAAGAAAGAGACGCTGAGCGTAGTGGTGTCTGCCTATCATCCCAGCACTCAGGAGGCTGAGGCAGGAGGATCACCATGAGTTTGAGTTCAAGGCCAGCCTGTGCTGTGGTACCTAGTGAGTTGAAGGCCAGTCGGAACCGCATAGTGAAACCTTGTCTTGAAACATCAAAAAATACTGGGCCCGAGGAGATGGCTCAATAGAATAAGGTCTTCTCTGGCAAGTGCAAGGGTCTGAGTTCAATCCCGGGTTACACAAAAAAAAAAAAAAAAAAAAAAAAAAAAAAAAAAAAAAAAAAAAAAAAAAAAAAAAAAAAAAAAAAAAAAAAAAAAAAAAAAAAAAAAAAAAAA
>PVKA01009526.1:0-22800 GCA_004027165.1 Ctenomys sociabilis | reverse complement strand
CAGCCTCCAGGAAGTGACCCAGGATTCAGACTCTTGCTAGGAAGCCAGGGAGGCTTCCAGTGGACATGGCTGGGGAAAGACCCCAGGGCTCCAGCAGGAGCTGGGGTGGGCACCCCCAGAGGCTCACAGAGCACTCAGCCAGGTGGGCGGGGTGACGGCTGCCCTTGCCTCTCCTCCCCAGAGTCCCATCTGATAACTTCAGGGAGAGAGCTTCCCTGCTTGGTCCTGGAACCCCAACTGCAGTCCATCTGCAGCTCCCCTCAGAAGCTGCCATGCCCTGCAGACCTCATCCCTGGACACACAGCTCCACCTTTGGCCATTCATCTCAGGCCTCTTTGCGCCCTTCTAGGGAAGATGCCCAGAGCCGATCTGAGCACCCCTAGCCATGGCAGCAGAGCCATAATCAGAGATGGATCCTACCGACCGCCCTGAGTGCCTGGACCCCCAAGGCTCTCTATGTTAGGCAAGAGCCCCAGGGGTCACCTGGACTCCTGGAAGAGTTTGCTGGATACAGGACACACTTTGGTGGTCAGAAACACTTCCACCTGGGCTCCTTTGTTACTGCAGCACAGCTAGGCCTTGCTGACTGACACAGGTGCACTCGGGCCTGGGGAGGCCCAGCCTGGGTCCTGCGGGCCAGCTGCAGGAGGTTGCTTCAGTGCAGGGGACACTGAGCAGCCTCAGACAAGGCTCTTGGCTCTTCCCAGCCTCGGAGTCCCCGTGTGCTTGGTGAGACAGCAGAACCCTCTCTTCTCAGCTCATGAGGAAGAAACTGAGACTCAGAGTGCCCCAGTCTCCGCCCAGCACCCATGTCCCTATGCTGACCACAGTGTGGGTTCTCATTTGCTGAGGTGCACCTCAAAGACAGACAGACAGCCAGGAGTGAGGGAAACTCTGCCCCATCCCAGCACCTATGGCCTGTGTCATTCTATTTTTCTGTACCCACTGTGCCTGTGCCAGGGCCCTGTCAGAAGTGAATCACTGCCGTGTTCTCTGTCTGCCCCTGGCTTCCTGCCCCAGCTAACACCCATGGGGCTTGGCATGGTTGCGGGTGTCCCTGCCCTGGCCTTCAGGTGAGTAACTTCCACTGGGCGATGGAATGCGCTTTGCCTCTGGCTCTGGTTGGTCCAATGGCGGTGAGGTCCAGACTTATTCTCAACTCCCTGGCAAGACACCCAGACAGAGAAATGCCACAGGACTGGTCATGTTTTTTTTTTTTTTTTTTTTTGGCGGAATCAGGGATTGAACTCAGGCCCTTGTGCTTATCAGGGAAGCACTTATTCCACTGAGCCATCTCCCCTGCCCTTGGTCATGTTATTTTTAAAAATTATTTTATGTATGTGTGGCACTGGGGATTGAACCTGAAGCCTTCACACTGAGCTAAAACCCCAGCCCTTTTCATGTTTTACCTTGAGACATGGTCTTGTTTACTGTGAGAGAGGTCTCGCCAATAGCCCAGGCTGGCTTTGACCCTGCGCTCCTCCTGCCTCAGGTGCACCCCCTAATGGCTGGGGTGATGGAGATGCCCCCCCCACCCCGTTTTCTTGGAGGTTAATTTGCATCTCCCCAGAGCTCAGCAAAAGGATTCAGTGCCCACATCCCCAGCATTGCAAAGCCTCTTTCTGCAGGAGGAGCCCCTTGCTGCTGGGGGTGGTGGAGCTGCTGTGTCTCAAGGCCTGTGACTCCCAGGTAAGTGGGGGCTACGTCCCACACCCCATCAAACAGGTGGGGTTCTGGCTGACCCTGGACTTGTATTCTCCACCCAGGCCTGTGACAGAACTGTCTGAGCCAACCCCTACCGATGACCCCCTCGACTTCCTCTTCCCTCACTCATCCCACTCCATGGCCCAGGTCTGCTCTCCGGTTCCTGCAACTCCCCTCCCACCACTGCCACCAGCCACAGGCCCCTTGCACTTGCTGTCCCAGCCTGTTCTCTGCTCCTCAAGACAGAAAGGATAGACTGGAGAGGTGGGGAGGTGGGAGGTGTGGGGCAGGGCTGGCAGAACCCGGGAGCTTCCTGGTGGGGGCAGTGATGCGGAAGACAGATGGGGACACTTCCAGGAGGCTGGCTCCAAAACTCCATCTCCAGGGGAATCTTGAGAGAGAGAAAATGGGGAGACAGGAGGGTGAGAGACAGCAACACCCCGGAGTCTGCAGCTTCTCTGACTTCCTCTGGGCTGCTCCCTGATGCCTATTGCCCCAGGAACAGGGGAGGCTGAGTTAGGACAATCACAAGTTCATGCTTATAGCCTAGGCAACTTAGGGGGAGCCGGTGTCAAAATAAAAGAACTGGGGGTGTAGCTCAGGGCCAGATCTGCACATGTGTCGTGAGCGTACTCCAGAGTCCTGCATCTGTGGGAACCTCTCTCCCTAAACCAGTTTCCCTATCTACACAATGCTTGTGACCCTCACCTCGTAGTGCCTACCAGTCATGGGAGTTCAGGGGACAGCACACTTACAAGGTCACAACCCTTTTCCTAGAGGCCTAAGAAAAGCAAGTGGGGGGCTGGAGGGGTAGCGGCCTCCATCACCTCCTGGGCGCCCATCACCTCCTGGTGTGGCAGGGCTGGACGTGGGGGCATTTTTCCTCCCATCTGCTCCAGCCAGGCTCGTACCAGCAAAATGCCCATCCTCCCGCTGTGCCCCCCAGAACCCACAGTTTTGCATATATTGAAATCTCCTCTGCAGGTTCCCAGGCTAGAGGCCCTCCCTTTCTCCCCTCCAGAAAAGAGAACGAGATTACAAAGCCCGTCATTTGTCTCCGTCCCCACACTCCATCTATCAGGGCCGCTGAGCCCGTCGCCTCGAATGAGGCGCGCGCCCGGGACGGCCGCGTGATGAGGCGCTGCGTGCGCCTGGGCCTGGCGCGGCGGGCGCAGCCGGCCGGCATTTGCATACATATTAAACGGAGCAGTAAAAAATGCAGACATGCAAACCATTTGGACGGGCTCCGCGCACAGCCTGCCAGGAAATCAATCTTCTGCTTTCTTAAAGGAAACCTGCTCCAGAGGAGGTGGCGATGCCACATGCCCGCCGGGGCTCCCAAGAGGCGGGACGCGGTGTCTGTGCATCCGTCCGTCCGTGCGTCCATCCGAGGCACCGGACTGCGCGAGGGACTGGGCGCCAGTACCCTGGAGGCTGAGGCCAAGTTCAGTGAGGATGCTTTTAGGTTGTGGGGATTAGTACCTCCCGTGCTTGTGGGGCACCGGGCTGTGCCCTAGTGGTATGCACCCCAGAAGTGGGCCGGGCACAGCGTCTTCCTCCTCACCTGTAACCTGAGGTGTCTTTTGTTTGTTTGTTTGCTTTTTTGAGATAGGGTTGAGCTATGTAGTTCGGACTTGTGGTGATCCTCTCACCTTAGCCTCCTGAGTGCTGAGATTACAGGGGGGCACCGCGATGCCTGGCTTATTTTCTCCGGAACCTCTAGCTCTGCCAGGGAGGGGCTGTTATCCCAAGAGCCATTGGATAAGCCCCTCTTGCTCCCTGTTAACCTGGCATGGGGTCTCCTGACAGACACACCTGGCAAGGTCGGAGTGAGGGACCTAAACAGCCACCTCTGCCCAGCCCTGAATCCTCTGAACAAATAAGGAAACTGAGGCCTGGGGAGAAATGCCAAGGCAGAAGCTGGAAGAGAGGAGAGCCAGGATGGGAGGGGTCTCCATGACTGGAGACCCCAGTCCCAACCCCCATGTTGAGCTATAGCTGGCAGGGAGGTGTAGGGTGGGGGAGGAGGGCCTTGCTGGGAAGGAACTGGGGGAGAGGGAGGGACTTGGAGGCCACACAGGCCTGGCCCTCTTGACTCCTTGCACACTGGAAGAGAAGCAAGGGTGGTCAGGAAGCACAAACATTCCAGGGCCAAGGGGCAGTGACAGTGACGTGCTGGTCAGCGGTTGGTGGGGGGCACACCCCCTGCAGCCACCAAGCTCCCCAAGGACCTGGGGTTTGGAGGAAGAAGCCAGGCTGGGTGTTGGGGGCCCTTCATCCTCAGAGTGTCTCAGATGGGGACAAGGCAATCTCTACGAGGCCTGTGGGTCACAGCTGGGTACTTCGGGGACAGAAGGACCACAGGCACTGGTGTCTGGCTGTGTGACTGTGGTCCAGGCCCTGCCCTCTCTGTGCCAGGTGGCTGAGCTGCCTGCACCGCTTGGCTGAGAGGTCCAGTCAACCCCCACCTCAGTCTGTCCCTTTCCTCCCTTGGTGATAGTGGCAGTGGCGAGGGAAGTTACAGGAACCAGCAGGGGATTGCTCAACAGCCCTCCGTGGCCCGCCCTCGGCGCCTCCTCCCTCACTGGCTCCGCATTGCAAACATTCCTGCCAGCCCTGCCCTCAGCCTGGAAGGGGAACGGCCTGCCGCAGACTGCGTGAGGCGGCCAGCAGCCCAACTTCGGAGGCGGCTGGGCCTGCACGTCAGAGGCCTTCCCTAGCTTAGGGTGACACAGCTGACTGGCTGAGCAGGGGTAGGGTGGGCCCCAGGTTTCCAGCTGGGGTGGCCCCAACCAAGCCTTGAGGGCTTCCTGGAGGCAAAAGTGCCGCAGCCCTGCAGGGCAGGCACAGCTGAGTGTTCTGCCTGGAGGGCTGGGCAGTGTGGTCCTGCCCGCCTGGGGGCCCCTGGCCTGGCCTCTTGTCATGGATGGCAGGGAGGATCTGGGAGAGGTTTGTGCTGAGCTCTGGGCATTGAGAGAGTTAGTTCCTCAATCGAAAAACAGAGAGAGAGAGAGAGAGAGAGAGAGAGAGAGAGAGAGAGAGAGAGAGAGCTCATTGTCATGCACAAATCCAATCCACTCAGCACAGCCACAGCCACCAGAACACCTGAGCCTCGCCAAAGTGCCACCAACAGGACACCTTTCAAATGGCAGCCTGGCGGCTGGCCACAGGGGAGACAGCAGGCTGGGGCAGGCTGGCTGGTGCTCCCAGGGGAGGTCGGTGTCTCCCACACCCGCACCGCCTGCACACAGCCGGGCTGCCCGCACGCCTCCGCTCCTCAGGGCTTTGGCTCAGGGCCCACACCACTCTGACTGGACAGAAGAGGAAACTGAGGCCCAGTGGAGGGCAGTGTGGCAGGGCAGGTTGTCCCGGGCACCCAGGGGCTGCAGGGGGATGCTTGAGCAGGGTTCCCAGTTCTTGACCTTGGTACCCAACCAGGTACCAAAGCCCTTCCTCTGTCTGGGGGCTCCAGGGGCAGAGCCATGAGCAAGACAGTCAGTTCCAGAGAACCGAGAACACTTTAGACATGCAGCCACGGACCCCAGCTCTCAGCCCCTTCAGGCCCTTTGCCCTCTTTGGGCTGCAAGGAGGGCAGGGCAGGTCAGTGGGCAGCACTGACCGGATGCCAGGGGCCCAGGATTCATTCCCCTGCACTGAAAGGAAATGAAGCTTAAAGGAACAGCAAGGAGAGAAAGAGCGTTTCCTTGCCGCCCTCCCTCTTCTTTCTCTTCCTTCTTTCTTCAGAATGCAGCACCACCCAGCTAAGACCAGCTTTCCTCACAGAGGCTGCAGGCCAGACCGACCTGGGACTCCAGGTATGGGGAAATGAGGCACAGGGAGGTCGAGACACTTGCCAAGCAATAGGGCCTGGCCCTGAAGCGTCCCATCACAGCCTCCACCCCCTCAAGCCCCCCAACCCCCATCCTCCTAGGCCTGGCCGGTGCTGTCCCCATGTCTCGTCTGCTTGCTGGGGCAGCAGGCTTGGCCGGAGTTCCCCTAAGTCCCACTGAGCTGAGCTGAGCATGTCGAGACTTCCCAGCGTGAACCACGCCCAGGATGTTCTTGGTGTAGAAATCCTGCCCGGGCAGGACAGGAAGGGGCTGGGCAGGCTCCATTCCACACATGCCCCGGCAGGACAGAAAGATGCGAGGAAGGCTGTGCTCCTTCCGGCTGCCTCAGTCATCTCTGAGCAGCTGAGGGTTTTTTTTCTTTCATAGTTTATTTTTATTTTTATGCAGTTCAGCCTGGACTCAGACTCACTGTGTAGTCCAGGATGGCCTCAAAGGCCTGGCAGTCCTCCTGCCTCAGCTTCCCAAGTGCTAGAATTGCAGGTGAGGGCATCACGTTCAGCACCCCAAGGTCTGTTTTGAGGCGCAGGGCCACGCTTTGTCTCTGGACCCTTCCAGACAACAGAACTGTTGGGCCCTTAAATTTGGACTGTCACCACAGCAAGGCATTCTTGGGCCCTTTCGGGACATAATCTCATGTCCCTCCTTGAAGTCACTTGCCTGGGCCACACAGCTCCTGACCAATAAGGGTTGGCCTGGGACACAGGTGTTTCTGGTGACCAGGTGCGTGGTCCCCCAGGTGGGGAACCCCAGCCCCTGCCTGGAGCTCGGGTTCCACCCAAGAGTCTCCTGGTTCACCCTGCTCCTCCTCTGGTTAAATATTAATCCGCAGCCCCAACAAGAGAGGAATATTTGATCTCATCTATTCATTACTTGTTTATCTTTGGCCTCCGTTCATCCCGAGTTCGCTCTGTGCTTAAGAGCACACGGCTCGCCCCGACTAGCAACTGTGGCCCGAGCTCCCGGAAGGTGGAGTTACCATTCACATGCGCGCGCACGCGCACGCGCACCATCGTACCGCACAAGGCACGTCTACAATCCCAGCGCTCCGGAAGGCTGAGGGAGGGGGATCACAAATTCAGGCCCGGAGCTTGGGGAGTTTAGCAGGATCCTGTCTCAAAATAAAATTAAAAGAAAAGGCTGAAGCTGGAGCTCTGTGAGAAAACACTGGTTTTTGCCCAGAATATTAAAAACAAAACAAAGGTGGGCCAGAGAGCTCAGTGGACTGCATCACCTGCTTAGGCAGGCGCAGGAAGCGGGTTCGATCCCAGATGTTCCACCCCCACCCCATGCTGAGACTGGACCTGGTGCATCACAGCTGTAATCCCAGCGCTTGGGAGGCTGAAGACAGGGTCACTACGAGGCAGATCTGCGCAGTGAGACCCTGTAGATACTGCACTAAATACATAAAAACAAAGCAAAACAAGACACAATTTAGATCCTGTTTTCCGTAGATATAAGCAGCCTCATTTGGAGATCAGGGTGGAGCTATCAGCTTACAGCAAGGGCTGCTGTGGCCCAGTACAGAGCAAGTGCTCGAGAAATCGGGCCACGTTACCATTGTCGCTGTGGTTCACTTGGGCTGGGTGGGACTGACAGATCGTGCCTCTCCAGAGCTCTTCACCTTGAAGATGAACAGTTTTACTCACCAAAGACTGACTAAATGAGGCCGGCGATCTGCCACGAATAAGGGAGAGCATCCCATTGGTTCTACAAACATATCAGTATCCTATTGGCTATACAAATGACTTGGGTGACCAATCAGATACTGAGGGAATGGCTACCGTGCTGCCAAGGCTGGGTCATAAAAAGTGCTGTGGCTTCAGTTTTTTCCTCTGTGTTTTCACTCTGGGCCCAGCCCGCTGCCATCTTGGGAAGAAACTCGAGCAGAAGTCTATGTGCCAAGGGCTGCAGCCCCTGAGCATGACATCCGGGGAGCCTGTCTGCCATCCCCAGTCAAGCCTTCAGATGAATGTAACCACAATGACATCTTGATTGCAACCTCAAGAGACACCACATCTGGGCACTGCCAGGGAACCACATTAGCATTCTTTTTTTTTTTTTTTGTATTTAGTGTGGGGGGTGGTCTCCACAGAGTCTCACTGCACTGATTGGACTTGTAGTGATTCTCCTGTTTTCAGCTTTCCAAGCACGAGCATTACACGTATGTGCCACCAGGCCTAGTCTCAATCCCTGGCTCAGTGCTTCCTGGGGGTGGGGCTGGCACAGCAGGCTGGGGATCAAACCTCTGACCCCTGCATCTGCCTAAGCAGTGTTTTAATCTGCTGAGCTATCTCTCCGGCCCTCATATTCCTGATCCACAGAAATAGTGGTCAGTCCAAAAATGCTTATTGTATGGGATGTGTTTATTTTTTTTGTTTGTTTGTTCACTTGTTTCTTGTATTTAGGGAAGGGTCTACAGGGTGTTCAGGGTCTCAGTACTAGATCAGACTCATAGTGATCCTCCTGTTTACAGCCTCCCAAGAGCCGGGACAATAGGATTCCACTAGCTCACAGGCCCCAGGCCACCCGAGGTCCCACGAGGCCCAGCGTCTCCTCCATAACCCTGGAGTCTACAGCCCCTCAGCACCAGGGCCTCAGAGCCTCTGTTTCTCGGAGGGAAATCAACTCAAGTCTTAAGACAGGGCCATGAGAAAACAGCACTGGATACAGAAAACTTTGTTTCACAGGCAGCTTTTAAAGATAAAATCCACTCATTTTGGGAAAGAAAAGCTGTGTGGAGAAAGCACATTCTTTCAGGCCCCAGGGGCCGTGTGGGCGCTGGGACAGGAATCTCTGTATGCTTGCTAGACAGCGGGACCTTTTTCTGCACTGAGGACCTAATCTTCCCCGCACACCCCTTGCCTTTCTGGGTTGCCTATGCTGGGGCCGCTCCTTCTGGCCAGAGCCCTGTGTGTGGCCCCTGGGGAGAGATCATGGCGGGAAGGAGAGGAACCTGGGGCCTAAGCAGAGGTGGTGGCAGCAGGGAGAGTGTTCAGAGAGGGGAAGTCAGCTACCCAAGAGCACACAGCAGTAAGGAAAGAATCAGGGTATCCCTACAGGCACTCAATGCTCCCTGAACACCTGAATACCATGTGAGGACTTCTTGGTGGGAAGTAGAAATGGCCAGGAGGATTGTCAAAGATCTGCACCCCCAGCTGACTGGGTCAGCGCAGTGTTTCCCTGTGTGGGGCTCCTGGGGACACCCTCAAGATCCCTTGTTGGGTGAACATAGGCCTACAGGCAATAAAACCAAGAGAGAGTTCTCTGCTGGGTCTGGGCAAAATGAAGAGTTAGCCAGGAATTTGACTTCTGCAGGAGGGGCACTGAATTCACCAGGCAGTGGCATCTGCCAGTTCATCTGCTGTCTTGGTTTTGTTTGCAGAGATGGGGATGGAGCCCAGAGCTGCCTCCTGCAGGCAAAGTGCTCTGCCACCAGGCCACAGCTGCTTTGGCCTTCTGCGTGGAGACAGCATCTTGCTCGACTGCCCAGGTTGGCCTCAAACTTTTGATCCTCCTGCTTCAGCCTCCTGCATAGCTGGGATTAGAGGCAAATGCCACAGTGCCTGGTGTATCTCTTCTTTAAAATGAGGATGTGATTCAGTGGTAGAGTGCTTACCTAACGAAAGAGGCCCTGGGTTCCATCCCCAGCAATGCAGAGGAGAGGAGGTGAAGAAGAGGAGGAGGATCCAGGGCTCCTCCACCCCAATCCCCTCCTGGCCACAGAGACAGTCAGGGGCCAGGAACACCAGGCCGGAGGTTCCAGCTGCCCTGAGAGGCCAGGACAGGAAGGGCCCACCTGCACCCCAGATCCTCTCTGCTCACTCCCTCACAGGCTGCCTGTCCTTGGAGTGGTGCAGGCTCCTGCATAATTTTGCAGAGAAGCCGGACCACCAGCTGGAAACACTTGAACCAGCAGGAGTGGCAGGCAGCGAGGCAGGGGTGTGGGCTTGGGGCTGGCAGCTGTGTACTCTGCTCCCCTTCTGGTCTGCCCGTCTAGGTGCACGAGACCTATGCTCTCTCCACGCCAGCTGGCCATAGTCTGCCCTTGCACAAGCACCAGACACCAGGGGGGCAGGTGAGGTCTGATGTGACCCTGCCCGTTGGCCTACATTTGCCACATGCAGCCTCTCACCATGTCCACAGCTCTGCAACCACGACTAACCCAGAGGTGGCAGCCCTGGAGCCCATGACACCCTGAACATGTGCCTTCCCCACCTGGACTCAGAGTCACCTCCAAACACATGATTGAGCCACAGTGGTTTCTTCCAAGTAACTCTCAAGTGTCTGAGCATGGGAGACCTAGCCCAGTGGTCCCGCCCCTCAGAGGTGGTACAGGAACTCTGGTGCAGCTTCAGGGGAGCTCCGCTTTGAGGCACACATGACAGGCCACCCAGGCTGTGGCTGTGGACCTGGTGCTCTGCAGGGCCCTTCAGCCTTCCCCAAGGGCCATACCACCATCCCCAAGGCTGCCCCATCACCGCCAGGCCCCTCTCCTAGGAGAGGTGAGCGTCTCCAGGGCAGGACCGTGTCTGGTTCCTAGTGTGTCCTGAAAACTTGCCCCATGCCTGGCAGGCAGATCAGGATCTGGCAGCATCACTGGGCCAAACTCAGGGCCCCAGTCTGCTTAGCAGGGGCCGCGGGCTGGATCCACAGCCTCCATGGCACCTTCTCACTGTGGACTCCAGCAGCTGTGTCAGTGCCCTGGGCCTGGTCTGGCTGCCCTGGGACTCAGGAGGTCCCTTGAGCAGGTGCAGAGCTGGCACCACACACCCCTGGCTGTGTCAGGTGCGTCACTGTCTGGCCTGGACCAAGTGCAATGCCAAGCGTGTGGCAGGCGCTGTGGTGCTGTTTGGTGTTTGGACAGACTTTTAAATTAATTAATTAAAAAGATTTTTTTTTTTTTTTAATACTGGAGATTAAATCCAGGCCCTTCACACTGAGCGGCAAGCCCAGGCTTTTTTTTTTTTTAAAGAATTTTTATTTGGAAATAGGTTCTTGCTGAAGTTGTGCTTGAACTTGCAGTCCTGCCTCAGCCTGCTAGGACGCTGGAATTACAGACATGCACCTCCAGGCCCAGTTCAGGCACTTAAAAAATCAGCCAGCTGTGTTGGTGCATACCTGTAGTCTGAGCATTCAAGAGGTCAGTGTAGGAAGATCACAAAGTTGAGGACTGCCTGAAGAACTTAGCAAGATCCTGCTTCAAAAAATAAAAAACCAAAAACCCAGTCTAGAGCAGCTCTATGATCCTAGCATGCTGGGAGGCTGAAGCAGAAGGATCAAAAGTTGAAGCCCAAGGGCCAGGGAGATGGCTCAGTGGAATAAGCACTTCCCTTGCAGGTGCAAGGGTCTGAGTTCAATCCCCGGTTCGCCAAAAAAGAAAGAAAGAAAGAAAAGAAAGTTGGAGTCTATGGACTCTGGAGATAGCTTGGCAGTCTAAGCACCTGCCTGGAAAGCTCAAGGACCCAGGTTCGATCCCTGGTACTGCATGCCATGCTGCCCCAGAACCCCAAGTGTGCCGTGCTGGCCACCAAAGCTGGATGCAGTGGGGCACACCTGTAATCCCAGCACCGAGGAGGCTGAGAAAGGAGGATCACTACGAGTCTGAGCTGCACAAGAGACCTTGTACTAAATAAATAAATAAAATGAAGATAAAAAGGAGAGAAAGTTGAAGCCCAGCCCAAGATCTGTCTCAGAAATAAATAAATAAGCAAGCAAGCATGGGGATGTAACTCAGGAAAAGCCCTGGGTCTAGGGGCCAGGGAGATGGCTCAGTCTGATCCCCAATACCTCAGAACAAGCAAGCAAACAAACGGAAATCAACATTAAACATAAGGATAAGCATGGAGTATTATTAGTGGAAAAAGAGATTAGCTCTGTTTAAAAGAAAGGCCTTTTGTCAGGCATGGTGGCACATGCACTGGGGAAGGGGAGAGGCTGAGGCAGGAGGATCACTGAGAGCTCAAGACCATGCTCAAAAAGACAAAATAAAATAAAGAAATAAATAAAACAAAACCAAGAAAGGCCCTCACTCCAAGCCTTGCCTGGCTGGGGAGCTAGTTCCATGTCTTCTCCACACACAGTAGATTTCAAAACCAAAAGATGCTCGCTAGGTCCTGCTAAGCTGCAGAATCCATTGACGTTTGCTGTGGACTCAGGAAACCAAGCCACCTCTGAGCGCCTGGCGTGGGGTGCTCCAGGCACCGGGCAGCAGTAGCAGTCCTGTGCATCAAGAGTGATGTCGGGGCAACCCGCTCGGGGCCCCCCTTCTGTCCCTCTCCAACAGAAGCTTTTCTTTCTAATAAAGTTTTACACTCAAAAAAAAAAAAAAGTGACGTCAATGCCACCCGCAGACCTCATCGAGGACAGTGGTCCAGTCAGAGCCTACCGACTAGTGACCGCATGGCAGCCTAAGTCTGTATGAGGATGCTGTGAGATGTCCACATGGTGACATCACCTGGCAACACACAGCTCAGAGCATCTCTCTATGAGGGGGCCACACTCTCCAGCTCTGCCAAACCCACAGCAGCCTTTGTCCAAAACCTGGTGCGGGAGCCAAGCTTGGAGATGTCCACTGAGGTTCCTACAGTCTAGAGCTGCCTCTTAACCACTGGGTCTCTGGCTTCACGGGGACATCTGCTACCACTCACATGTCCCCAAGAGGGACCTCATTCAGGACAGCAGCAGGTGTCAGGGGCATCCAGCAGTGACCCGTACGGGTGAACGAACACACAGCAAGGCCACACACACCACAATCAGTGGTCACAGCAAGAACCATGGGAGCAAAGATGGAAAATCTGAATCAGGTCACACAATAAGGCAAAAGTGGATGGGTCTAGAAGGGAAGCATGAACTTCTGCACAACTGAGCTACACCTGATCGGTTTCCAGCAGGGTCCCAGGCAAGCAAAGGGGTAGCAGTGAAGATGTGACCTGCTTCACTATTTGTGTAAAAGGCTTTGGGGGAGGAAGAGTCAGACTCCCAAGGCTTTGGGAGATGGGAACCAAAACTCGGGCAAGAGCTGGGTGTGGTAGTGCACCTCTATAATCCCAATACCCCAGAGGCTGGCCACAGGAAGATCGCTTTGCACTCAAGCCCAGCCGGTGTTACAGAGTGAGTTCAATACCAGTCTGACCTGCATAGAGAGACCCTATTTTAGAAAACAAAACAAAAAATTGGAACAAAGCAAACCTGGAGTCTTGATCTGCCTGACCCCAGTCTCTCTCTCTGAAGTGTGCTGGTGTGTGATGCTGGGACAGTGCAAAGGCCAGAGGAGGGCCTCGCCTGGTTCACTGACTCCCAAGAGGACAGTGACGCAGGGTCAGAGGACACACCACCAATGAAGGGGGCTGTCTGGGGCTGGTGGGGGCGCAGGGTGGTACCCACACCATGGCCAATGCTAGAGTGAGTGCCCGGCTGGCAGGAGTTGCTTCTGTCACCACCATAGCCATTGTTAGTAAGACACCCTGAAGGAAACCAAGCCACCAGAGGTCATCTCGACTCCAAAGGAAACGTGCTTGACTCCCAGAAATCATGGAGCAGCCTCAGTATAAATATTCCTGAAATCCTCACAAAGGCACCTAGCAAGGTACTTTGCCACCAAGCACAACACCCCCAAGCCAGCTCCCTCCCTCTCTCCATCCTCACAGAGCTGGGTTGGATGCTGGCCCTGCCCTGGCTGGGCAAGGGTGGGCTTCTGCAACCTCCTCCCCCATCTCCCCTGCACCTGCCTGGGCCCCAGTGCCATCCTGCTCAAAGCCAGTCAGGCCCTGACAGCTCCTTAGGAGGGGCCACTAAGGGCAGCCACACACTCTTGTCCTGCCAGGTGCCACTGCTTCTCCTCCATGTGAGAGACACAAGGCAATGTCCTCTGGGTGTCACTGCTCAAAGCATGTGCTAGGGAGAGATGGTTCCCCCAAATGAGGCTGTGAACCAGACCCATGTGGACCCCAACCTTGTGGAGCTCACAGTCTTGAGTACAAGGCAGACAATCAAGGCCTGAGCACTTTGGAAACCCAAAAGAGTAGGGTGCAGTGGCTCACACCTGTCATCCCAGTACTTAGGAAGCTGAGGCAGGAGGATAGATAGCCTGAGTTCCAGGCCAGATGGGCTACACAGTGAGCTCAAGGCCAGCCTGGCCGGTGGAGTGAAACCCTGTCTCAAAAACAAAACAAAACCCAGAAGCAGTGGAAGAGGCCCTGCTGGGTTCCCAGGACGAGGAGGCTTGGCAGGAAGGATTGGTGAGAAGGAAAGGAAGGCATTCCGGGCAGAGGCCACAGCCAGGGCAAGGCCTTGGAGGGCAGAAAGAGGAAGATGCAGAAGCAGCCAGAAGCCCCCTCTGCCTCCCTGTCACCTCCGAGTCCCAATGCCTCCTGAAGGAGGGCAGGAGCTCTTCCAGTGTGCACGTGCCAGGATCAGCTTGGGACAGCACAGCAACTCCTGGCTGCTGCAGAGCTCGGCTGGCTGGCCCTGGCTTGAGTGGGGAATCAAGGTGCAACACTGGGTCCGAAGCAGCCCAGCCCCTTGGGGTGTCAGCTGGGCACTGCACTCCCATTTTGCAGAAGAAGAAACTGAGATTTCACTAACGCCCACCATCCCTCCAGCCCTGTACTTATGATCCTCTCTGGGGAGCTAGGACAAGCCTGAGGCCTCCTCCCCAGGAAAGGGCGCAGGAAACAGCCAGGAAAGGGGTGACTCCGGGTGAAGGGAGGAGGGGCTCCGGCCGGCGGGGTTGCTAAGACACCAGGCAGAGAAAGGCGGAGGAATGTGGGTGGGGACAAGGAGGACCTCAGGGACCAGGCCGTCTGGGAGGCCCGGGGATCCCGGGGTACCCCTCCCCTAGGTGGCCCTCCACTTCCCGGAAGACAACACCTGCGGCTGGGCGGGTGCGGGACCGCCGCCCCCTCGGGCCGCCCAATCAGAGGCGCTCCCGGTCCGATGGCGGAGGCTGCCGGGCCGGGGCTCCAGGGTCTTCCCGGGGGAGCCTCCGGGCCTGCCCCAGCCTCGGCACCCCTGTTTCCCCCCGTCCACACCCCCAGCCTCATTAGCACCGATGCCCACGGTCCTCCCCTCGTTTTCCGGTGGCTCCAGAATTTAAAGGTTAAATCCTAACCTCGTCTCAGCGGTTCTCCCGGCTTTGCTACCCAGCGCCAGTGGCTGGTAATTATATGCATCTCCGAGCAGCCAATCAGCTGTCAGACTGACAGATACTGATCTTTTCGTTTTATTTTTAGCTCTGTGCTTCCCCCTCTAGTTGCAAAAAAAAATTCTGTTTGTTCTGCGTGCTGCTGCCGGCTCTCATCTCCACCAGCCAGGCGGGAGCGGGCAGCCAGAGGGGCTGCAGCCCAGAAAGGGGGGGACACAACGAGCCCCCCTAGTCCTCCCCAAGAGGTGCTCTGCTCTGCCCGGTGCAGCACCCCCAAGGAAAGGGGGGAGGCTGGAAGCTGAAGCCTGCAGGCAGAGGGGCGCCCTTGAGACAGCAGCTGCCCTTGGCCTTGGGGACAGCAAGCACTACCCGCGCTGGAGGCTGGGAGAGACACAGAGATCTCTCTCGAGAGAGAGAGGCGGAGCCAGGCTAAGGATGGGGGCACTCTCCCGCTTGCCCCGGGACTCTCGCCCAGGAGTGGACAGAAAGGGGTGCACCACTGGGGGGCTCACAGGGGGTCCAGCCCAGGCCTATAGGCCCAGGCACCCGGCTGCTGCACCACCCCAGCACACACATGCCCACCCCAGGCAGGGCTCCTCTGCCTATGGGAGTCTGATGGGGTCTTTCTGGAGGGTCCTGTGGCTTCCTGCAGCCTGGCAGGTGGAGGCCCAGCTCAGATAGCTCATTGGGGAGCGAAGCCACAGGGAGGAGTGATACAAAGCCAGTGCCTCGCATCCCGGCCCTGGACAAAGCAAAGCTCCCCTGGTCCCCACAGCCTTACTCTCATCCTCATTCTCGTAGCCCAAGGATGAAGAGAAGTAACACTCCTCAAGGGCCTGGGAGACCAAAGATCCGCACCCTTTCTGATAGGCCCTGGGGCTGGGGGTGGAGTGTGGCTTAAGGGTTGAGGCACACCGGGTCTGGGTTCAAGCCCTAGGGCTGCTACGGACCCCTCTGGGACCCCAGTGATTGGCTTGAGCTATAGGGTCCCCATGTTCTCATCAGGGAAGTGAATCTCAGTTTCACTCCCTGTCTGACCTCCAGGGTGGCTCTGAGGAGTGGCCTTAGGCCCAGTGGCCTGAGAGCAGGTGCAATCGGCGCCTCCACTTGGCGGAAGGATGGGGAAACTGAGGTTCCTGTGACTCCTAATTGGCAGAACTGGGACTAGACCCTCCCTCCCTCTTTGGCTTGCTTCTCTCTCACACCACAGATGGCGCACAGAGAAAAAAGCGAAGGGAGTACGCAGAGAAGGGAATTCGGAGACCCAGAGAGACGGAGGGAGGCAGAAGCACTGTGATCAATTACTTGGGCTATAAATTTCTGCAGTTTTGCAAAGTGAGCACACAACCTCGGAGATGCGGCGCTCGCTGGGGAGGCTGAGGAGAAACCCAGCCAAGCTGAGCCCGCGGCCTCCACACGTTTGATGTAGAGAACAGGAGTGGAAGAGGATGACTCTGGGCTGAGGCTGCAGACGGGTGGGGCTTGCCTTCCTGTACCCCACCCACCCAGCTGGGGCAGGGGAACAGCCAGGCAGCCCCAGCCCCAGATGCTCTAATGCCCCTGCCTGACTGAATGAATCCAGGGACAGGCCTGGTGGCTCTTTGACCTCAGCATGCCCGTCTGTAGAATGGGGCAGTGACATCTCTGCCAGGGACAGGGAAATCTGGGATGTGGGTGGCTTAGTGGGGGACCCTGCACAAACCCAGCAGCAGTGTTGCTGTTATATCCGGAAGAGGACCAAGGGCTGGCTGGTCTGGTAGCTGGTATTTGAGAGACAGATTTAGTTATTTAAAGGATGTGTGTGTAAGGAATTTCCCAGGGGAGTTCAATGAGCATTAATCTGAATGAGTCTACAGTGAAACGGGCAGGACCCGGGTTGCGTTTCTAGCAGGCAAATCAGGCCAACACTGGGCAGCCTAGGTCCAACTCTGGCCTTCCTGTCCTGAAGCTTGGCTACAGATCACACTGAAAACCAGTCTTGGGCAGAGGCCACTCTGCAGCTGGAATCCAGGTGCCTGGACCAGTGAGGTTCTGAGAAGAACCTGGAAATGCTTCCTCTCACACGGACCGCTAGGCCCGGCACCTGTGTGCACTCAGCAGGGAACCGGGCCAGGCCTTGCCCTGTGTGTCAGTTCAGAAAAAAATGCAGCTGGGAAAAAAATATGTAACCCAGCTGATCCTGTCCCCCTGTCACCTGACCCAGGACAATGGCCAAATTCACGTGTGATCGCAGTTTTGTACACATGTAAGGTGCTGAGGAAAGTGGGGTGGGCCCTGCAGGCATGAGGCAAGGCCCAGACTCCTGAGAATCAAGACCCTGAATGTGTCTTGGAGTGTGGGGACCAGAGGTGGACACTTCTTCAGCTTTGGGTCCTCCAGGCCAAAGGCAAAAGGGCAGTTTGTAAGCTTCTAGGACATCTAAGATGGATTTGTTCTCTGACAAAAAGAACATTCCCTGGGGCTGGGGTGTTAGCTCTGCAGTCTGAGCACCTGCCCTGTACTGCATGCCATGTGGTCCAGGCGTGCTGTGCCGGCCATGGTGGCCCATGCCTGTAATCCCAGCGCTGGGGAGGCTGAGACAGGAGGATCACTACGTATCCAAGCTGCATTGTGAGACCCTGTACCAAAAAAAAATAAGAACCTTCCCTGGATGGAAGGTATTAGTCACAGGGATGTAACAAAGAGCCCCAAATTCAAGTGCATTTCTTGTTCCCACTGTGGTCTGTACACTAGTAGGAGAAGGGACAAGGTCCTGTACCACTCGATCATTCAGGGGTGTGGTTTCTTTTGCTCTGTGGCACTGTCATCCACCTTGTCCTTCTTTGCAATAATCAAATAGAAGGGAAAGAGCATGCAAGGGGTAAGGGGATGTTTCTGGACCAGGCTAAGGGAGAAGGGGCGGGACACAGCTTTGTGGCTCACAGCACATTGGCTAGGACTTGATCATGTGACTCACCTAACTGCAAGGCAAGCTGGGATATGCAGTCCAGCTGCCTGCCCAAGTGGACAATTGTGACCCAGGGTTTGGTGAACACAAAGCCATCTCAGCCACAGATACTGTCCTCTTGGGGTGGTAGCAAAGCACCCCAAGCACTTGTGTCAGACACAACCCCTGAACGTGTGTGCAGAGGGGCTTTACCTGTGGCAGTCACCTTTAAGTCTCAGTAGGCATCTGAAGGCTATTTCCAGTCCTTTAGGACTGTGTGTGTGTGTGTGTGTGTGTGTGTGTGTGTGTGTGTGTGTGTTGGCCTAAGAAAAGCACCCTCAGTTGTCATAAAATTGTCAAAACGGCATTTTATTTTTTAATGCTTATTTATTTATTTATTTATTTTGCAGTACTGGGGATTGAACTTAGGACCTGGTGCTTGCCAGGCAGGTGCTTATGCTGCTGAGCTTTCTCCCTGGCCCTAAAATTGTCAAAACTCAAGCACAGTTACTCGCAGAGAGGCTGTCGCTGGCAGTGGATACACCCATGGCCCGGGTGTCAGGACTGGAGGTGAGCTTGGATGCGCAGATGGGCAGGCTAAGGCCCTGGGTAGCCCTGGGGCACAGGGGCACAGCGGGGCACAGCCAGGACTGGTGCTTTGTGTCCAGTGCCTCTGCTTTCTATGATCACAAGTAACAAGGGGGAACTCAGAGGAGGGCTGCAGCTGGGGAGGACCAGGCAGGGCTCAGCAAGGATGTGGCTGGAATACAAGGAGTGTGGTGGCCATCGGAACGAGGAACACACTTCATGTGCTCAGGGAGGGACGCTGGTGACCAAGCCAGGACCACAGGCTCATCTGTTGGCAAGAGCATCTGGACCACGGATGGGCTCCCAGCTGCACACTTGAGGGAGTTCCCCACGAGGCCATCGGGGAGCTCTTGCCAGTAAGGGGAGGCATGGGTGCTGGGTGGGTCAAAACAGCAGATGTCCACACCGGCCCCCTGCACAGGGTTGTGCAATCGCAACAAAACAGCCCCGAGCTGGTTTCCTGTTAAGCTGTGGCCTAACCAGGGAATCCAGCCCTGTGCACAGCCAGGAATCCAGGAGAGAGCACAGGCTCTTGGCAAACCTGCTGTGCCAGCCTGGGACCCCAGCTCCAGCTCTGCAGCTCCCCTGGGAGGTTGTCAGGTCTCTGAAGGCAGCAAGGCAGGTACCTGGTGGCTCCATCCCAAGCAAGGTTTCCTTGCAGCCTGCTCAAGCCCCTTCATGGGAATTTCACAGCAAGGGACATCACAACTGGAGCCAGCTGAGGGCTGAGGGTCCAGGTGGGGATGACATCCTGCAGGGCTGGCATCTGGGAGTGGGCTCAGCAAGGCCAACTTGCCCAGGGGTTGGGGAGGGCTCTCATCTCGCAGGCTTCAAGCCTGGGGGATCTAGAAACCACTGGCAAGAACAGGTGGGGGCCAGTTTCCGGGGCCAGCTTGGCAAGGCCTTAGAGAAGGGCTGAGGCTTCCTTGGCGCAGAAGGAAGCCCAGCGTCGGGCGATTTCCAGCCTGCCCTTTCTGATTCCCGGCCCGCTAGCCAGCTCTGAGACGGCACGTGCCCAGCTGGCAACAAATGTGCAATTCAAATCTTTCAGGGACTCTGCTGCTCTTGTTAAATCTGCCTGGAGAGGGATGTGGGGATCCAGGGCCTCTCTGGGTTGGAGGGATCCACACCTTTGCGAACCATCCATCCTTAACTAGGTCAGATGTCTTCTGCCATGGGAGAAAGAGGGCAGCACCCCTGCCAGCTCAGAGCCCTGGGCAGGCCTGAAGCAGGCCTGAATAAATGTCTTTGTCACCCTTCTACCGCGCAGCTCTGGGCTACAGTTCAGTGCTCACTTTTTCTCCAGACCTTCAGAATTTCAGGGCCAGCGTGGTTCCTGTAGACAAATGAGATCCCCTATCCTGGAGCCAAGATGGTCCCTGGGTTGAGGTGTCCACGTGGTCATAAGGCCTGGGGCAGTGGAAGGACACTGAGGAGTCCCTGATCCCCACAATCTGAACTCTCCACCCTGCTGGCCACGCCCTTGCCTTACTACCAGGAGACCACACACAGGGGTTTAACACCTCCTGCCCATCCCTGTGGGGGCTGGCTCAGGGGCCAGATGCCAGGGAGACACCCCAACAGACCCCAGGCCACTCTGCGCAATGGCCCCTCCTTGGGATAAGGGGAAACCCACAGGAGCTGGGGGCGAGGAGACAGAGGGGGGATAAAGGAAGAGGGAACTCCCAGACTCTAAGAAGCAACTGGGCCACACGATCGGATGTGCCAGGCGCGTGCGACATTTACCCTGACCACTTGTGACCACGGAGCCCCCCTCCCGTACCGTCATTCCCTGCTGTGGACACTAGAACCTCCATCGCCCCCATTTCACAGAGGAGGCAGAAAGTTCACTCCTTGCCCAGGGCCCACAGCAGGCACAGGGGCTGCGCTCGTGGCCTTCTGACCCGGCCCGGTCCATTGATCCAGGCCCGCCCATCACACCTGCTTCAGGCCCACGACTCGCCCACCCCATCCATTCCCGCAGGGCACCACAGTTCTCCAGACCACGCCCACGAACAATCAGGCCACACCCACGTCTTCCACCCTTCTGCCAGGCCCCGCCCCTTCCCATCTTTACTGCGTCACCTTCTCCATGCCCTGTCCTCCATCCAGGTCCCGCCTTTCTACTGCCAGGCCCAGCCCACTTCTCCAGCCCCCTCCTGCCCTGCTTTCCCCAAGCCCTGCCCATACACCATGCAGGCCCCACCTTCCACCTCCAGGCCGTGCCCACTTCCCCAGGCCCCTCCCACCTGTCCTCCTTCAAGCCCCTCGGCTTCTATCACAGACCAGCTGGGCTCTACTCTGGCCCTCCTTATCTTTCTTCAACTGCCTGGTCCCCCCCATTTTCAAAACAATAAACAGTCGGGATGGAAAGTCTGGGAAGTAGAGACCTCACACAGCGCTGTGGTCATGGATCTGTCACTCCTAGCACCCTGTCCCCCTCCAGATGTGCAGGGCCGCTGTTGGGGGTAGGGGTAGGGGGCAGCGCAGAGCTGGGGGCGGGGCGTGCAACCGGTGGTTAACGTGGCCCTGGTCACCGTGCCCTGGGGACATTGGCTCTGTGCTGGCCCAAGGACCTACTCCCAGCTTTGTTTTTTTTTTTTTTTTTGGCACCAGGGATCAAACTCAGGACCTTGCACTTATCAGGCAAGCGCTTATGCCTCTGAGCTATTTCCCTGGCCCTACTCCCAGCTTTTGATTGCGGCCATCACCACTCTGTTTTCCAATGAGGAAACTGAGGCTCAGCAGAGTTGTGCAAGTCTATCCATGCTCAGCGCTGGCCTTCGACAGTGGCCGCTGCCTTCCCAAGGTCACTCTGAGGCCTCCTTGGTCACCCTGCATAAAGTGCTAGGCAGAATCAGAGGCTGCAGCAAGCAACAGCTACTTGGGACACAAAACAAGTATTGGGCTAGGGAGACAGCTCAGCGGCACAAACGCCTGCCTGGCAAGTGCGAAGTCCCAAGTTCGAACTCCTGTACTTAAAACAAAACAAACCAGTGTCACCACGGCCCTGTGCAGGTCCCACATGGAAGCCACAGAGCACAGTTCCAGGGATCCCAGACTGCAAAATGACGTTCAGAACCTCTCGGGACTTGGGGTCCCAGAGGAGGGAACGTGCAGTGAGAAAGGCCCACCACAGCTGTCTGCATGGATGAGGACATTGGGCCCGTGGGGCCTGTGGTCGCCCCGGGAGCCTTCCAGGTGAGATATTCGCTCCTCATTGGTGGCCCATTCTGTCCAACACCTGCACCCCAGGGTGATGGGAGAAGAGTGTCACGTCGGAGCCAGAGCCTATCCGGGCCCACATTGCATGGCCACCATAGCCTTTCACCACGAGACCCTTTCTCACCAGTGCCTTTGGACAGGGGCATCTCCATTTCCCCCGCCAAACCATGGGGTGCACCCTGAGCTCAGATTTACTGGGGCTGGGCTGGGTGGGGTGAGATGCATCAACTGCCTCCAAAACCCTTCCTCTGGACAATCACACTCTGTTAGACGTGGCCTGCAGTGAGGAAAGCCAGGTATGGTGACTCATGCCTGCCAGCCCAGCACTTGGGAGACTGAAGAATCTCTGCAAGTTCAAGGCCACCTTGGGCTACATAGCAAGATCTCATCAGTGAAAGAACAACTCACAAACTGTGCCCTTGCATGGGCTTGCACCATCCCTGGAAAAGGGGCTGCAACAGCAGAAGCAGAATCAGGCCAGCTGGGAGAAGAGTTCTGCTCCAGTGTGAGGACGGGCACCAAATGAGGTCACAAGGAAACGTGTCACTCCAGACGAGACCGAGCTTCAGCAGAAAGATCAGAGGACCTCCCGGGAGGCCACAGCCAGAGTTTCTGTGGACCTCAGCTCAGGTACAGCACATGCAAAGGTCCTGGGGCAGCTGAAGATGTCATGTGAAGGCCAGGAGATGTGGCTGGCTTCAGGCTCTCTGTCCCACAGCTCGTGCCTCCAGCTCCTGCTACCCAGCCATTCCCCTTGGGCTGCTCCAGAATAAAGCCACACCTCATGTTCCTACGTCTTGGCCACATCACACCAGCCTTCCGTCCCCAGTCTCCAGCACCCAGGAAGCTCAGTATTCCATAGGCACCATCTCTGGGATAGAGAAATGGCCATCTCCTCCACTTCTTTGGTGATAAAAATCTGTTCGGTCTTTGACGACCGAGCCGATCACCCCATTTCCCAACCTCCGTTGCAACTCCTGGTGCCCACACAATCAAGCCCTCTCCAGCTCTCTATTCCTGCCTTGGAGCTGGGCAGTCATGGACCAAATCCCCTGAAACCATGAGCCAAATTAGCCTCACCTCCTTTAAGCTGTGAATGTCAGGTATTTTGCCTGAGAGACAAGAATGCTGATTAATTCAAGGAGCTGTGTGTGCAGTGTGTGTGTGTGTGTGTCCCTCTGTAAGGCTTCTAGCCCTTCCACAGTTGTCTTGAATCTCTGCTCACAGCCTCGGGAGGTTTCTGTAATGTCTTCATGCCTGCCTCAATCCAGGCCTCACATGGGCTAAAGAAGTGCTCTGCCCAGGAGCTGCACCAAACTGCAGCTCAGAGTTGCTGTTTGGATTTTGTTTTGTTTTGCTTTTTT